>SSNR01000566.1:249912-272507 GCA_006937965.1 Callopanchax toddi
TGTGTGAGGAAAGGCAGAAAGCTCATGAGAGGAAAAAAATGCAAACAGGACAAGCAGCATTACGGCATTTGTTTTGTAATTCTGTTTGGGCTTTTTTGCTACTTTTATGGGACAGTTAGATGACAAGATACAAACAGGAAACCCAGGAAGAGAAATGGGTTTGACAACAAAAGAGAATGGTGGGTTTTTGTTATGCATCTTAACCACAATACTGCCAGGGAATCCTAAAAACATCAACATATTTCTTAAATCAGGTCAAAACTTATTTCATTTTCCTGTCTGACCCTCAAAGAGGATTAAAGGACCTAAATTATTATTTTCAAAGAGCTCTGGCCCAAATAGCAACACAACAATATTTCAAAGAACTGGAGAATTTTAACACAAGAAAATAAAAAAGCATGAATAGAAATGCCCCCCTGGTTTTGACTCTGTCTATGCCTGACTTGCCAAGATCGGAGAGGAGCTGGCGTTTCAACCCTACATTGCTCTCAGACAACACCTTTCTCAAATTCATGACTGAACAAATTAAATTTTTTCTAGACACAAACATCTCCCCAGATATTTCCAGCCTGTTGATTTGGGACTGTATGAAGGCCTACCTTCGGGGGCTGATTATATCTTATACAGCCAACATGAAAAGGAGGAACCTTAGAGAGAGACGAGACTTGGCTGATAAAATTAAAGACCTAGATCATCAGTACGCCCACACTAAGAATCCCGAGTTCTACAAAAAACGTATTGAACTCCAAACTCAATTTGACCTTCTTTCGACCCACGTCATTGAAAGGCAACTTCTGAAAAGCAGGAGTACATTCTTTATACATGGTGAGAAATCAGGCAAACTCTTAGCTAATCTACTGGGGGGCCAAAAACCACGTCAGTGTATAGCTACTATCAATTCGGACGAGGGGCCCATCACAGATCATAACAAAATCAATGATGCATTCAGGGAATACTACTCAAAGCTCTACACCTCTGAATCCCCTACAGATGAATCAGTAATACCCAACTTTCTTAAAAGTTTAGACTTCCCTGAACTGTCTGACACTGACAGAAAGATGCTGGATGCATCAGTCTCCAAAGAGGAGATTGCAGCTGCAATCTCCTCCTTACAGTCAGGAAAGTCTCCTGGACCAGACGGTTTCTCAGTGGAATTTTATAAATCATTTGCCCCACAGCTCACACCGTTACTCAACTCTGTTTTATCCGATTCTTTTGCGCAGGGCAAACTACCTCCCTCCTGGTATGATGCATCCATAACTTTAATTGGGAAAAAGGGGAAGGATCCAGCAGAGTGTGCATCATACAGACCTATCTCGCTCCTGAATGTGGACTCCAAGATCCTGGCTAAAGTGCTAGCCCACAGGTTGGAAAAGGTTGTGCCGGCAGTTATAACTGAGGATCAGTCTGGTTTTGTGAAGGGACGCTATTCCTTCTTTAATATTAGACGGCTTCTCAATATTCTATACACACCATCTGATGATACTCCAGAATGTGTTCTCTCCTTGGATGCTGAGAAAGCGTTCGACTGTGTAGAATGGAACTGTCTATTTGCTGTTTTGGAGAGGTTTGGGTTTGGCTCGAACTTTATTTCATGGATTAAATACTTATATTTGTCTCCCGTTGCCTCAGTTTGTACCAACAATCAGAAATCAAAGCCTTTTCATCTTAAACGAGGCACACGACAGGGCTGCCCTCTTAGCCCCCTGTTATTTGATTTAGCCATTGAACCCCTGGCAATTTTATTCCGTAGCAGCGAAATGGTTCAGGGCATAAGGAGAGGTCGTACGGAACACAAAGTATCTCTTTATGCTGATGACTTGCTGCTTTTATTTCAAATCCCCAGGTTTCCCTACCATCTATACTGTCACTACTCACTCAATTTAGTTATGTCTCAGGTTATAAATTGAATCTGTCTAAAAGCGAGCTCTTCGTATTAAATGAAGAAGCGGCTCAAATGGATCTATCTGCTTTCCCCTTCAAAGTGGTCAAAGAACAGTTTACATATTTGGGTATCACAATTACAAGAAAGTATAAACACCTCCTCAAAGCAAATTTTCTTACATTATTAAACAGTGTCAAAGACAGTCTCTCCCGGTGGTCACCCTTAAATACTACTCTAGTTGGTCGAATTAATTCCATTAAAATGAACATTCTTCCAAAGTTTTTGTATTTATTTCAATCTTTACCAGTTTACGTCCCTAAATCATTCTTTACTACTCTCGATTCTATAATCTCGTCCTACATCTGGAAGGGTAGACGACCTAGGGTATCCAAGTTGCATTTGCAGAAATCTAAAGCTGAGGGGGGCCTGGCACTCCCCAACTTCTGTTTCTATTACTGGGCTGCCAACATTCGTTCACTAAAATATTGGTTGAAATCTGGGGAGGATGTGGAGCCTTCTACTTGGCTAGCAATGGAGTTGGGCTCGACTTGCTATGGCTCTCTTGCCTCCTTCCTATGTTCGTCTTTGCCTATACCTATTGCTGACTGTACATCTACTCCGACGGTTCGACATTCCCTCAAGGTGTGGGTTCAGATCAGGCGACATTTTGGTCTCTCTGGCCTTTCACTCAGAAGCCCTATTCTATCAAACCATCTTTTCACTCCCTCCACCCTAGATAATAACTTTCAGGTTTGGTTTAGAGCAGGTATTACTCACTTTAAGGATCTCTTCATAAACAATAAATTAGCAACATTTGAACAGCTGTCTGTAAAATATGCCCTTCTCAAGACACACTTCTTTAGATATTTACAATTCAGACACTTCTTACAATCTCACCTCTCAACTTTTCCTGAATCTCCAGCTGCTAATTTACTGGACGAGCTCCTTAGTTTGCAACTATCAGACAAGGGTGCCATCTCTCACATTTACAGTAAACTTTGCAGGCTACCCTCAGCCCCCCTTGTGAGACTTAAATCCACATGGGAAAATGAGCTGGATTTATCCATTTCAGATGATATCTGGAGCTCAGTCCTCACCTTGATAAATTCCACATCACTCTGCGCCCGTCATTCACTACTGCAATTTAAGGTAGTCCAAAGGGCTCATCTGTCTAAATCCAATCTGGTTAGGATGTATCCTGATTTGGATCCCAGGTGCGACAGGTGTGGTTCGGACGGGGCCAATCTGACCCACATGTTCTGGACTTGCCCTGCCTTGGCTAATTTTTGGAACGAGGTTTTCCAGACTTTAAATGTTGTTACCGACCTGAAATTGGTCCCTGGCCCTCTGCTTGCTCTTTTTGGTACAGTGGATGAGGAGGATGGAAACATTGCTTATGCTAAGCGTCGGGTGCTGTCCTTTGGCTCTCTCCTGGCCAGGCGTGCCATTTTGCTGAGATGGAAATCTGCTGCCCCGCCCACCCACACTCAGTGGCTAGTAGATGTGATGTCGTGCCTTGGTCTTCAAAAAATCCACTGCGCTTTACAGAATCAAGGTGGCAAATTTAATCAAATCTGGGGGCCTTTTATGAAACATTTTTCAAATACTGGTACTGAACTTATGGACGTTCCTGCTGAATATTAGTTGTTAATCCATATTGGTCTGGTGACTGGCTGTTTTCTGTCTTTTTTTATCTTATGCATGGAAGCACTGGGTTACATGCTCCCATTGAGAGGTTAGTTTTACCTCCTAGATGTGACTGGCAATCTTGAATTGTTTCGATAGGGTTAGATATAGGATTACATACTATAATAGAGTAGAGCTATATAAAATACCTCAACAGTATTTGACCCTTCCAGGTTGAGATGTTCTATTTTCCAATGTATGCGTACATGCTTTGAGAAGCTGGTTTTCCCCTTTGAAGATCCATCCTCTGGGGTGGGGGGTGGGTTTTGGGGTTTGTTCTTGTTTGTTTTAGTTTGTTTGTTTTTCTCTTTTCTTTCTTCTTTATCATTGATTGCAATGCTGGTTTTTTGTAAATAATTGATAAAAAGTGTTAATAAAAATATCTTGAGCAAAGAAATAAATACTCATAAAGAATGTCAACAAATGATGATCAAATTATTTATATCAGAACTTAAAACTTTCTTATTGTTTTTCTAAAAGGATTAATGACGAATCTCAAAGTGTGGCAGAATTAACTCTCACTGAATCTTTGCTTTAATAAAATATTTCAAAAAGAACCAAACAGTTATACAAACAAGATTTTTAACTATAATATAAAAAAAAACTGATATTTAAACAGAACACATTACAAGTTTGTGTTTTTTAAGTCTTTTCATCTTTACTGTTGTTTACAATATTTCTGACATTATTAGCAGAACACGAGTGCACAATACAGCTTAGGAAAGAGAGGAGAAGAGTTAAGGGTTTAAAAAAAGTTGTTGATTAGTTTGTGAAATAGTGACTTTTCAATATAAATATACTGTAAATATTCATATATTTAAGCAATGTTTTTAATTTAAAAAAGGTTTTTACTCATAGACGTCTCCCATCCCATGCATGCTGGAGAACTGGAGAGCTCCTTCAGGGACAAGCTGCTGCATCCAGATGCAGGAAGGAGCGTTATCGTAGGTCCTTCCTCCCAGCAGCTGTTAGACCGTATAACCATTACTGCTCCCAACAGACTGCTTAAGTGTTTACATCCCTGCTGTATTTGCTGAGTTTTTTATGCACAACTATATTGCAATCCCTCATAACAGTAACCCTATTCAGTTTGATAGTTCTGTGACTTTATCTGAATATGACTTTTGATGATTGTACATTGTTTTACTAGTATCCATGCTGGTATTATTACATATTTTTTGTGCCATTACTTTTTTGCTTTAGTTTTCTATTTTACATATATTTTTTTGTTCTTGTGTGAATCTGTTTTTCTCGACTTGCCTGTAACTTGCTGCTGGTGCACCTGAATTTCCCTACTGAGGGACAATAAAGGGCTTTTCTATTCTATTTACTGATGGAAATTTTGGTTTCCTACTGAAGCAAATGCTAATTAGGATACCAGTAGTGTGATAATGGTTGTGGCTGTAATTGGTTAGTCGGGTGTCTCACCTGAGTGCTTGTCGCTATATCTACCTCCAGGTAAAGGGTTCAGACACTTTTGTGGTACCCTGGGTCTGGACTGCAGGACTCGGCCTCTCGTCCTGCAGGTTTCTACAAGTTTCTCCTTCAGTTGAAGAAACTGAGAAAGACAGGATGGCTGGGAGTAAAGGAAGACACATTTCATGAGGTTAAAAACAAACTAATGTTTAAATCTACACTTTTCATGAAAGGAAAACGAAATCATCCCCAAAAACACAAATGTAAATGCAGTGAAAGTCGCTTTTATCGACTGAGCACATGTTTTGTTTTTCTGGCTCCACTCACATCGTTGTCCAGCAGCTCAGTTTTCTCCACGCCTCTGTGTGCCAGCAGGTACTTTGAGTGGAACAGCTGCCCGTCAAAGACGTGCCAAGGCATCAGAGCAGCGCTGGGCAGCGGGCAGCCGCTGGCATTGTTAGCGCCCAACAGGTGGCTGAGTCCTCGGACGTACAGAGATCCCAGCTGCACCGCACGACTGGAGAGGAGAGGCAACTGAAAACAGGAAGAGTTACTTTGTGTTACATTTGAATGGAAGAACATCTGATCAAAACATGAGATAATTTGTTGATTTTTTGTCACTACACTAAAGTAGTAATGTGCTGGGAAAAGAAGGGGAAACCAGTGATATGCTGAATTCTGTATTTAAGAAAAAACCTGTACATAAATAACAATAAACAGTCCTGTACTTTATCTACTGAGCTAATTCCTAAGCCTTAATTGGGCTAAATTACTAAGACTAGAAGAAGATACTGCCAGAGGGGCATTTAAAGTTTATTTAGCCTCACTACACACATTGAAACATGACAGTTTACATGTAAATATACAAAGATGGTGTAAAGATGTTTTCTTGTATGTATTCTGATGATGATGCTTTGTGATCACAACGGGACCTCAAGCAAACAAATTATCAATCAAACATCCTTATTTACAGGAAACATTTAAACCAAAGTGCTTATATTAATCATTCACACATTTGTGCACACTTTTAATTTTGTTTTACAAATGTGGTTTAAAGGTTCCACGTGGTGGAAGCAGTAACCAGATGAGGTCTATTATCATTTAAATGCAGGTGTGATAAATATTTACAAGCTTTTGATGCTTTTTTTAAATGTTTAATTATGTCTATAAAACTTGGCCTAAAACCTGGCTATCTGTAGCCAAATAAACTCCTGGCCAATATCAAAACTAAAGCAAAAACATAATGAAGTGCCTAGACTTTGCACGAAATGTAGGGACATGCGCGTTCAGGTAATTTTTTCTTTGTTGTAACAATCCTTTTTGACAATAATTGCAAAGCCTGATTACTCACTTGTCCTATGAGATACAATTTTTAGAGATCATGCATCATTGTAATGAGCAAAACAGCTAAAAGTATGGGTAACACCTCAAATCCCCTGCAACGTTCTTCTGTTGGAATTCACTCCTCTTTTGAGTTGTCTGGTGGATTGGATAATTGCACATTCCCACATTAGCAAGGAAAAAAACAACACATATTGGACATTTTTACACATTCACAGCCACAACAGCTTGGCTCCTCCCCCTCAGGCTGGCCACCAGTTTGACCACTTGTCGCTGTTGAATGACAACTCATTCCTCAACCAGGAACTGTTGAAGATCAACCAGCGTGGTGATGTTGGTCACTCTGGCACACACAGCACAAACAGGGGAGGATTAAGGTGTACGGGGACCCCTAGAATACACTTGTCTGTGACTAGGTTGACCAGATCCAACCCAACATAATGTGGGACAATGAGCATGTTGGTTGGGCACAATGCGGGACATGTTAAATACTAAAGGATTGTCAAAATTTATACTTAAAAATATCAAATTAATAATAATTTACCCTTTACTGATCTTGTTTAGGGAAAATGTTGATTTTGACACATGCCCAGAATGGGACTCAAACTTGGGTCTCCCACATGAAAAGTGTTGTCTTTACCTCTAAGCCAGTGTTTTTCAACCTTTTTTGGGCCAAGGCACTCTTTTTCATTGAAAAAAACCACAAGGCACACCACGGGGGGGGGGGAGTTGCTGCTGTCAGAACTGTCTGAGCTCATTGATGGTTAATAATAATAATAATAATTTATCCGTTATTGATCCCCTTGGGGAAATTCATCTCTGCATTTGACCCATCCTCATTGTTCGAGGAGCAGTATAAAGCAGTATAAAAGCAGCATAAAGTTATCAGATGAATTTGGTCCAATCAAACATTTTTAACACAAACAAATTCATCTATCAGGACTGCAGCTGTTTTCTAAGGCTCACTCTGTTTTAATAGTTTTACTGTAGAAACCTTAACATGTCCTGACAGTAAAGGATTATATTTAGTTTACAGGTGACCTGATTAAAGCATCTGTCTTTTTTACCACATCAAATAACTTCAAACTGATTGTTTTTCACCTGTCAAAAAGTGATTGTAGCATCCAGTTTATCTGTAATGGATTAAATCTGCCTTATTTCATTCTCCATGTTACATCATGCAGGACTCTGTCATCATTTTTTTGGTAGTAAAACGTTTGGGTGTATTTAAACATTAGTAATAAAGGACAACCTGATAAAGTCATTGACAGATCAATGTGTTTTTAGTGTTGATATTGTTTGATTTGTTAAATTTTAAGTAATCAGTTATGCTGAGAAACACAGCTGTGACGTGCGCTCTCCTTATGTGCGAGCAGCTGCTCCTCACCGGTCTGACAGGTGATCAGAATAACGGGACCTTCAGTCAAAGAGAGGAGACACTGGAGACAAAACCCAGTGAGCCTCTCAGACCGTTAAAACCAGTGATGCTGAGGGGGTTTACTCCCACTTTTTTTTTTTCTTTTTTGCCAAATGTGCGTCACGCACGAACAAAGCGACATGATGACGACCCAACCCAGTGTCCGTGGGCCCGCTGATGGTTTTATGGACCGGTCAGATCAAAGTATGAATTTAAAAATGTCGGGACTGTTGCTGCTCCACCAGGAAACAGAGCCAGTCCAGGACTGGTTCTCCTGACTGGTGGCAGCGGGGCCGTGACCGCTCGTCTCCCCCTCCTCCTCGCCGAACCACAGACTTGATGTGGTCCAGTTCGGGGGAGGAGGCGTGCCGGTGCAGAGCGGGCCGCTGTAGCGTCTCACAGCGCGCCGTGCGTTTCCCCAGAGCGCACAGCCTGGACCAGGTCCAAGTCTTGGATTTGCTGCGCGGTCTGATTCCAAACAGAACCGGAGTTTGCCATTTGGTGATGGCTGGCACAGACGCGCGATAATGGAATATTATTAGCAGATAATAATTAATTAGTTTTCAAAAAATATTTTTTAAACCAACAGGTGAATTTGAATAATTTCCCGCGGCACACCTGACGATCTCTCACGGCACACTAATGTGCCGCGGAACAGCGGTTGAAAAACACTGCTCTAAGCCACACTTATGTTGCATTGTTCTGTTTCTGCACATGAACATGACGTGTCACGTAACGTGAGTCAAGACCACGTAAAATCTGCATCGCTTACGGTTTTGTGGGCCAATTCAGTTTAAGAATATTCTTGCATGTAAACTTAAATAAAATCATATATTTTTTACTGGCCAATGGGGGCCCCAGAACACACGAGGCCTCTTGGCTCTAGCCATATCTGGCCTGTGCATTAATCTGGGCCTGAGCACACACAAGCTGTCCACGAGCTGTGAATCAGGTACGGTGACACATCTGTGACTGGAACACCCGGCAACAATTGAAACTCAAAACATGAATACCTTTACAGTATATACATAATTGCAGGGGATTATGGGGCATTTTTTGGGAGTGCTTCCCACACGTTTAGCTCTGTTGCTCATTCCAAAACTGCAAAATCCTCACAAGTTACGATAACGATATGATTTATTGCCAAAAATCATTATTACAACAAAAGATAATCAACCAAAAACAAATTTCTGTACTTTGTGTGAAATTCATTTGATTCTAATGTTCAATGGATGCATGAATCCCACTCAGCTTTCCACAGACTGAATGAAAATCCAAATAAATATATTTTGATTTCTTATTTAGGAATTTTATCCTCTTAAATTGGTACATTTCTTTAAACTTTCAGTCAAACCAGGTTGTCTCCATACTGTATTTACTGCATAACTAATCCTTGATGTTTGTTATCTTGAAGTGATGTTTAATATTATGAAATTTAAACCAATAAACAGTACCAACAATTAATTTAAGCTACAAACTGGGGTTGTCCCATATTATATTGTCCATAATAATAGATATAAATTATACTACAGTGAAAAATAAAATGTGCTATATACATGATATGACACCACACTGCACTTACCATCATTTACTAGATGACAGCACAATGTGCAGAGGATTTAAAATAGACTCACACTGTTGTGTAGAAAAATGCTTTTTGTTTGCTCTAATAAATACTGCTATAAGCCACCTAGCAGCCTCAGAAAAAAAATTTCACATCTTTTTTGCTATATCATCATAAATATCGTTATTGTAAATTTTCACAAAATATCCAGATTTTGAGGTTATGTCGCCAACCCCTACAACACATCAGTAAAGCCTTTCTGGATTGTACCATTTCTTAAAAAAAAAAAAAAAAAGTCCCATCTGTTTTCTCAATATGCTCTGTGTTACAACCCGCGACAAATTCCTGAACATCTCCCCCACAGTTGCAAAATTAATCAGGGTTTCCCAATCCCAACTTGCACACCCAGAGCTGCTCAACCCTAACACATAAATTACCCAATTAAATCAACTCAAACCACCCACTTCACTGTTACTTTACTCTGCTTCCGCCTATTTACTGCCAGACAACCGGAAAAAATTTCCTTCACCGGTCAATTTGTGTCAGTTTGAGTGCTGGGATGATGTAACGTGGTGGTGATGCTTTTTTTATTCCAATTTAACAGCTGCAAAGAAGAACAGTTGGGTAAAACAATATAAACATTTTTTTCTTATGTTGGAGTGATCATTTTAGCATTTTGATTAAACAGGACAGATCATGTTAAAAATGAAGGAAAATCTGCATGTGCTCTACAAAGCTGATTCAACTAATTAGCTGCAATTCTATAAATCACTATGTTTACATAAATAGAGATAAATGATTATTAAATAAACGTATACTTTTTATACAGAGGCATTAAGGAACTGAGAGGAAAATA
Organism: Callopanchax toddi; assembly: GCA_006937965.1. Taxonomy (NCBI): domain Eukaryota; kingdom Metazoa; phylum Chordata; class Actinopteri; order Cyprinodontiformes; family Nothobranchiidae; genus Callopanchax; species Callopanchax toddi. Next base: position 260,078 of record SSNR01000566.1, read on the forward strand.
AGTTGTAACTGGAGGAGTTAATAATGAGAAGAAAACGGTGGCAACATCGGTCAGTAACAGCAGGCAGATGTTCTCCGTGTGTGTGTGTGTGTGTGTGTCTGCTCTCACCTGTCCTTTAGCAAACAGCACTGATAACAGTGATTATACACATGCACACACACACATACACACACACACACGGCCCTGCCTGCCACCTGCTTCCAGTCAAACACAGCTTCATCTTCTGGAAACAATGGATCACTGGACTGAGACACAAAAGCCTAAAGGCGCACACAAACAACACACTGACACAAAGACGGGAGGAAACAAGAGATGGAGAGCAACATGAAGTGAAACAGAAGCAGAGAAAGTGGTCAGATGTTAAAAGTTAGAGAACATGAGAACACACAAAGGCCAGAGACAAAGACTGAAATGTGTCTGTGTGTGTCCATCCAGTGGGGTGGAGTGTGTGTGGTGTAAATAGCTCCATGTGGTGAGCGTCAGCCAGGACAGACAGCCGACTGTCGCCAACATACCCTCCCTGACACACACACACACACACACACACACACACACACACACACACACACACACACACACACACACACCAAAATCCCAGTCCTACGGGAAGGCATGCTGCAAGTAAAACTACCTACAACCAAAATATGCTACTTTCACCAAAAACACTAGTTTTTTAATTGAAAACACACATTTCGTTTTTTTTTTTTGTTTGTTTGTTTTTAACAGAAGCACATTTTGAGTTTGTATTGTGGTGTATTTTGCTGTTGTGTGAATCTGTGGTAACACACATCAAACATGCCACACACACACCATAAATAACCAACATTTTTTTCTCCCACACCTTTATGTATGTCTTGTAAAAGTATGTGTTTAATCTGCACATTAGTAACTCTGTTAAAGCCCCTCCTGCAACTCTGAGTCTCCTTCAAATCAACGCCCAGACCTAATTATTGTGTAGAAAACAGACAAGCAGCAAAAATACAAATTACTTCACATGAGTATGGTAATTAAGCAGTAAAAATAAATGGGGCTACAAAAAAGGGAGCAAACACAGCGACTGTTTTCCCAGAGAATGAAAAAAGCACAGCAGACTCTCTGGTGCAGAAATCTGTAAAAACTCAGCAGATGCAATACTTTGATTCGTTTAAATACAGCTTTGATTTGAACTGCTGATAATAATGCTAATCTATAAAATGTGGTAAACTTGTCCTTCAGTCAACGCTGCTGAGGATAGCTTAAGATTATTACCATTAAAAACGCTATTTGTTTGTCTCAGCCTGAAATCTGAAAATTATTGAGCTAAACTCACAGTAAAATCCAGTAGAATGATATCTGGATTAATTCTGGAAAAACAAAACATATATTAATGAAATTAGCAATAAATAATAATATATCCTTTATGTATCTCCTTAGGAAACTTGTTTCTCTGCTTTTTACCTTTTTTCATTTTAGGGAGCAGTGCGGACAGAGCCCAAGGGGCAGCTTGGGGTTCAGTATCTTCCCCAGAGATACTTTAACACCTGGTCTGCAGGAACTGGGGATTGAACTGCTTTCCTCCTGATCAATGGATGAATGTTACCCACTGATCCACAGCTACCACCCCATTCCCATCCCCTTTGAAATTTGATGTTACAGCTGTGACTTAAAGTTTAAATTCACAATACCACCACTTTATTTTGGTATCACCTTTTTAAACATTTTCTTAAAGTCGTTCCTTGAATTCTTAGAAAGTCAATCAGCAGCATATTCATGTTTTCTTCTATTAATGGAAGCATTTTCATAGCTGTGTTTACCACAAGAGGACTTTGTTTACTGTAAACAGCAGAATACATTGTCTTTTTGCAGCAGGGTTTTGTCACAGAGTTTGTGACAAAAACAGGGGGGGGGGGGGTATCTAAAAAAGGTTTACATATGTTTGAGTGTTGGTGGCTGTGACTAACCTTGATCTGCTGAAGCTCCAGAGAGGATTTCAGCCTCAGACATAAAACCTGACTCAGGTATGCATCGACGTCCTCTTCAGAAATCGTCTGTACCTGAAACATACAGAAAACCACACCCGCAGGATGATGCATGGTTTGTAAATCCAACTGCTTCCCAGTGTGGGTCCGTTTGTTTGGTCTGCTCACTGCGCAACAATTCAACAGAAAAAGCAACAATGCTGACGGCAGAAACAAAGCGGCCCAGTCGTGTGCAAAACAAACAAACCCTGAAGTTATTTAAATAGAGGAGTGAGAGGGGAATGTGAATGCAGCACTGATCAGACAACAGCCACTATTGTGTGTCAGGCTGTCTGCTCATCTCTGATTATCCACTCGTCTAATAGTTTGTTTGACAAGCTGCTCTCGTGTCTGTCTGTAGCTCCTTCATTCATTTAAATCAGTGGCTGCCAGTCACCGTCTGTCTGACAGGCGGGAGTCCAGACACACTGATTTTATTCAGTCCTTCACGCTCTGTCCATTTAAATTTATTAAATTAGGTAATTACTCTAAATGTTTAAGTTCTACTATCAGGAAAGAATTGAAACGCTACTTTTTTTGCACCTGAAGCTTCAGGTTTGGTATTTTAGACTCTCCACTGTGACTTTAACGAGGTTATAGGAGTTCACTGTTTAGTGATGAGTACATTTATTACACACCTCAGGATTAAAATGACTAATTACATTTTTTATTACATTTTCTGACAACTTTGACTTAAAATGATGCTTCATACATTATTCAGCGAATGTTTTTAACATTTTGTTTCAGCTGTTTTGCTTTACTAATAACTGTGGATGATCCTGAGCATGTGTGTACTCTAAGGTCAGTGGTGTCCAAGCTTTTTGAGACAAAAGCCAAAATCGCCAAGTTAAAAGCAAACTCACTAATTTTTTTATGTGATTTTAAAAAATGGCAAAAATCCATTTTATTGTAAAAGATTTTAATTTTTACCTGCTTTACAATAAACCTACAATATTTGATGAAAAATACAAAGTATTAGTTAGATTTTTTAATAAAAAGGATTTGTTAATCTCAGGTCTTGTATGTTTGCCTTAATAAATAAAAATCATCAAATTCCCTGGATATAATGAGTCATTTGCATTCTAGTTCAATGGTTATGACTAGTGCTGGGTACTGTGGCCAATTTCCCAAATCGATTTGATTTCGATTCATAGGGCTCTGAATCGATTAATCACGATTTAATTTGATTAAATTCGATTCAATTCACTTCAGTCTGGTCTTAAATAATTAAAAAGGCTCAACTGTGTTCCAAAATACAAATAAACTTTATTGTTATCATCTTGAACAACAGGTTTAAAGTGCAAACTTTTAAATTGGGCAGTTTAAACTTTGACTGTAGCCATGAATTAACCAAATGGTTATAAAACTGTAAACAGAACTGTCCAGTTTCAGTCAATGGGAAAAATCGATCTCAGGCCTAATTAATCGATTCTGAAAAATGTATATGAAATCGATTCAATCGATTTTTTTGCCCAGCCCTAGTTATGATGTAATTTTCTTAAGTCTATTATCAGCAACAAGATCAGCATTTGGGTTGCTCTTTGTTTGGAAATTATTGCTGTAAATAGTCGAGTTTTATGAATGATGCTAAGAAGTCTTCGTTTTAGCAAAAATCAATGAGTGTGTCAATTTGTGGTTTCATTTACTATGAAATTAATAAAACTTGGTTAATTAAAGACAAATATTGTAGTTATTAAATGTTTGCATTTTAAAAATATTCTAATGTATCTGCATTTTTTTGTTTGGCCTCATAAAAATCCTAACATGATTTTTTTATGTGTCCATCTGGATCAATTCTACCATTCTTTAACTTCATTTGAACGTCACACTAAACCAACTTGTGTAATGGTTGAGGTGTAGCAGGACCCAAAGGTGCAGGTGGAAGGCAGGAGCAGGTGAATTAACTTAAATGGATTTATTATAAATAAAATCAGACTATAAGGACTCAGGACTTGACTAGACTATGACTGTGTGACAAAAACAGACAAACTGACCAAGAGACAAGACAAGGGAGCTTAAATACATGAGGAAGGCAATCAGGGAGACGAGACACACCTGTGGGGAATTAAGTGAGGCAGTGAAACTAATTAGACAGACAGGGCAGGACATGAACATGAAGAAACACAGGGGCATGAACCAGGCAAAACTAAAACTAATAGACATGATAAATAAACTGAACATTAAACAGAACACACAGGACAAGATCACACATGTTAAACATCAAACAGAACTGATCAGGGACAACATGGGGCAGAAACCAAGGTCAAACTAAACTAGACAGGAATCATGACAATTTAAGGACCATAAATGACTCGCGAGCCACCTTTTGGTCACCCCTGACTTGGGTTGACAAAGAAAGTACTCATGTCAAATCCAACAGTAAAATCTAACTCTGTATTGAATTTTTTACAAAAAATGTTCAGATTTTTATTGGACAATAAATGAGCTCTTTAATAAAAGCTGACATGGATGATTGACTCTAATGTTTCATGAAGTTAATATGAGAAAGAAATAATGACGTCAGTAATAGAAGCTCAGGAGGTCTGAATTTTTCTCAGGGGTTTGCATTTCAGAGCCTCGATAACTAACTTTAATTAGTTAAATTAAAACACTATAAAATCTATATAAAAACTATAGATGAGATCATTATTTTAGAATAAATAAATCCATTTTAACCAATTTCTATGAACATGACAACAAATTTCCTGAAAACCTTTGGAAACTGTCAATATGTGAAAAACTATATCCTTTTAAATAAAACTGAAGTATAATTTTTGTTTTGCTTCTGTAAGGTGACGCATGCACATTCATCCAGGTGCTGTAATCTTTTGATCTCTGTTTTGTTCAACCTCAATCAGATGACGTTGATTCAAACTCCAAACTGCACAAATCGCCACTTCTTTCAAACATAAAAGGCATTAGTTTAAAATATGCAACCATAATAAGGATTTTAAAGTACTGAGGTCAATAAAAAATGTTTTTTGAAACATCCAAAGCCTTTGGATGATTATAGGACTTGCTGTTGACGTAAGAGCATAAGTTTCAAAGATCAGCGACTAAACAGGACTCTCTGTGGCTGAAAATGGTGAAAATCAGCCAATAGCAACAAAGTGTCAACAAGCAGTGTTTCATTTCACATCATGTGTTGACAAAGGGCAGAATAATTGTTGTGTGTGTGTTAAATCCCATATCAAAAGCTAACCTGTATGTACAATTGTCACCAAATAAACGTGGTCTTTCATTTTCTGTTTACATAAACCACCAGGTGTAGATTTTCTACCCATTCATCTGCAGCAGAACATATTCATTAACGTCTACGACAAGCACCGAAACCCACAAGACATGTTAATCAGAGCAGAGACATCACTAGCTATCACTCATACCGTTTGCTCGAACTCAAAAACATGAAAGATGATGACGATAATATAAAGTTAACTGTATTTTTAAGTAAAATAAAAATATTATGTCAAGGAAAAAAGCTGTGACTGACATTAGCAGACAATAGTTCTAAAAGTGAAATGACTTTGTTGTAAATTTTAAACCCTGTTTTTTTTTGTTATTCCTAGAGAGTAAAAATATATTTTAATATATTTTTTATTCCCCACTAAAATAAGCAAGCTGACATTACCTGTAGGACTAGGTATGCGACGAGACAAAAAGCAACCAAGAGAGAGTCTTCAATCTGTCCAAACAAGTCAGAAAACTCGACGCAGCCAAAAATTGAAAGGAAGGCAGTGAGGCGAAGAGCAGAAACCTCAGGACCAGTGCTAAACCACAGCACATCCAGACTGAGGTGACCACCTACAAATTAGGACAGAAGAGAAGATAATACGGAATGATACTTTAGAAAGGATAACATGAAATCAAGCATAACTACTTTCTGATTTTCAAATACATTTTCATGCCTCATCTTACACTATTTGTAAATACAATGCTGTGAAAAAGTAATCGCCCCCTTACAGATTTCTTCTGTTTTTGCTTTTTGTTTCACTTAAATGTTTCAGATCAGCAATCACATTTCAATATCAGACAAAAATAACCTGGGTGAATACAAAATGCACTTTTCAAGTGATGATTTAATTCCAACCAACCTGGCTTTGTATGAAAAAGTAACTGCACCTCTTTCTAAATCATAAACTGTGATTAACCAGTTTTTAAAAAGCAAACATATTTTGTAGACTAATGAGACAAATGTGGAACTTTCTGGAAGGTGTGTGTCCCAATATGTCTGGAGGATAACTCAGAAAAATAACTTCCTACAACAAGTTAAACATGGTGGTGGTAGTGTGATGGTCTGGGGCGGTTTGCTGCTTCAGGAACTGGATGACTTGTTGTAACTGATGGAACCCTAAATTCTGCTCTCTACCAGAAAATTCTGAACAATATCTATTTTTTCACAAACAATTAGGTTGATATGGATAATTTTTCTTTTCCTGTAATAAGTTAAATCCCTTGAAAACTGCATTCTGTATTTGTAAAGTGTGTAATGTTTATAAGCAGTTACGGTACACGAGGTGGTGATGGGGACAGGATGAACCATGTCAGCCTCTTTCAACGGGTTTCCAGGGAAGACGAACCATTCCCTGATTGCTGGATTCTCCAGAGTGTCGGCTGAACACAGAACAGAACACAGTGACGCCACACCACATGTAAGAAACATGAAACCAATTTAATAATCCTCTCTTCAACTAAACACAAAATAATGCCACAAAATCCACAAGCATTTGATTTGTATTTTTGTTCCTGGGGAGTTTGTTCTGTGTATAAAAGTTCCTTTTCTGCACTATTAAATTAAAGCTTTGTGTTTCCTAAATGCATGAATGCATGTAAATATAGATGTGTGTTTGTGTCTCAGTGTAAGCTTTTGCACGTGTTTGCTTCCTTACCATCTTTTTCATGCAGCAGCAGCAAACCGTAGATACGCTGTCTACAGGGCTTGTAGACGAGAGCCTGAGGCAGCAAGTCAGTGTCCTCCTCGTCCTCCAGAGAGTTGCTGCATTCAGTGACTCCAGCACACACAACACTGTAAACCATAAAACCCTCCGCTGCTACATGTTTTTCTCTACATGCCTGTGGAAAACCACACAGTAAAAATATTTAACCATTCTGGTATTTGTTACGCTAAAAAAGTGCAAGAAGATTTACAGCTATATGTGCTATAGCTGTTATATTATACATACCTTAAAAATGTCAGGACTAACAAGCTTCTCAAAAGCAGAAGGAAAAGGAGAAATGTCAAGCAGCTCAAACCCCTTTTGTCCAGGTAGGACATAGGAGCAGATCCCTTTCTTTATTAGCTCTCTGACAGGAGGAGATACATTCAAAGACTGTAGTATGGATTCAGTGAGTTCACAATCAGGGCTACACAGAGAACTCACAAACTGGGCTACAGCCAGCACCACCTGGTCCTGAGGAGCGCCTGAATAAGGTACTAGACTGGTTTTCCTGTAAACATAAATGTTTGATCACATTTTAATATCTTTAATGATGGGTTTTTTTTTTTGGTTGTTTTTTTACTTTGCAGACAAATCAGATACACTAATCTTAGAACCCACAGTAAAATCACAGATACCTGTATGTTTCCATGGCACTGTTCCTGATATGCCGCATGAGCTCCTCTGACACCACATCATTTCCAAGAAGACAGGCCAGCAAAGGCAGCTGGGTAACAGCCAGTCCGGTGGTTCTACAGAGCCTCTGCTGGTCGTACATGACGGTGGTCAGACTGTTGATCCTCAGCTTTGCCACAGACAAGTAGGGGGCACTTAAGAGATGAGATAAAACTGCATGTTCAGATCAGTTTGTCACCATCGCTTATTACCATCATCTTCAACATTTATCCACATAAACTACAAAATGGTATTTAAGTCATACCCGTCATTTTGTAGTCATTAAAAAGCACTTTTAAAGTACAAGTGTGACAACGTCGTCACTTTTTCAAACCTGTCATATATGATGAAGTCTGAGTCCTGTCCCAGAATACCCATGCTGTCATGCTGACGAGCGTAACTGGCAATCTCATAATCTGCCTCCCGTACTGAGCAATACACTTCCTGGCCCAAAGACCTACAGAGATCACCAAATGTAATCAAACATATTCTGATCAAATTTTGCATTTTAAATAAATATCTAGGTACTGAAAAACTAAACATTTTCCACATGATTCCAAATACATTAGAATTAAATTAGGAAGTGATTACCTGAGAGCAAAAGGTGTGAATGATGCCAAGCCAGATGGCAGGCAGGACAGATTTTTACCAGGCTGTGTTCCATATTCCTTGATGTGACTGAATACTTTTGAAACATCCCTGTTTACTCTGTGTCGTCTCTTTACCTGTCAAACAGAGATGATGTTTGTTTACAAAAACCGAGAACTATTAATTTCCATGAGAACATGAGAATGCATCACTTTCCAATTAAGTTTGAACATTTTAAATTTAAGTAGCTGTGTCTGCTCTCACCCACTCTTGTCTTTTCTGCTCTTCTACTACTCCATCAAAGAAAAATACCAGTCTGATGCCTGCAGAGGTGAAGGCCTCCACCCAGCTCTTCAGGATATTGACGTATTCCTTCCACTGGCCCCCACACACCCAGTCCTTACACAAGTACCAGTGATTAAGGCAGGACATGCCATCCACAACAAGAGTTGGACCTGCAGGAGTAAAAATGTTCATGTAACAAAGAAGAGGCCTGCTTTTTAACCAGTGCTGTGCAAACACACACACCTACCATAACAGGGAGGAAACACACAGGATTCTAGTTTTATGGTTTAAAAACACAACACCCTAAAAACAAGAAATATGTGCATATTTAACAATCTACTTGTAACTCTGTAATTATAAGTGCCTTAAGGTTTAACATATGGAAATCTTTTGTTTAAAGTTTCTGCACAAAAATTCCTGTAAAATGTTTCAGAGGACATCCACATTTTAGCACATTAGTTCATAGTGTAGCTGCATTTCCAATTACTTTATCGTATGTGTATGACATCAGTGTGACATAGAATAGAGTAAAAACTCATTGTATTCATATTTTGCTCACTGGTACTCAGATTTTCTTGTAATCTTTGAAAAGAGTCTTAATTAATAGATCACCAGGGTTTATAAGATGATATTTCAAAATATTTTGTTTAATGACTATTTCTTAAAAATGTGTAAAACAAAAATATATTCTTCATCCTTAAGGTGATTCATCTACTGTATGCTATATTTTCAACATACAGTAGTAGTTTCAACCATAAATAAGAGCCAGAATATTGCTAATTTAGCTTAAACATTTTACCATGTAAGTAAATGTACATAACCCTCATATCCACTGTTACACTGACTCAACTTGTGCTAGCTGTGGATGTACAGCCTTGCTGGTTTTTAGCAATGTGTTGCTTGGCCATTTCTCTCAGATCCACTGTCACACAGGCCTCAGGGCAGCAGCGCTCCATAAAGCTCTGAAGACCTCTTACACCCATTCCTGCCAATTAGGAACACAACATCAACCATATTCATAGAAATCATACACACCTGCCAAAAACAGTAACCATATAATTTATTAGGATTTTAATACATACATACATACATACGTGTGTGTGTGTGTGTGTGTGTGTGTGTGTTTATTTTTTACATTTTTTAAAAATAATTGATACAATTTGAAAGAACTTAACTTGCGAGTTCCAAAACACTATTTAGACAATTTTCAATTTTACTTAACAGTCCAGTGATTCTAAAAAAAAAAAAAAACTGCCAACAACAATAAACAAATAACAGTTTAGTTAATTGAGTTTTCAGTTCTCATTGAATCTGTGGCTTAAACACTAAAACAGAGCAAATCATACAACATACTATACCAGTTAATTTTTTTTCTCTATATTCTTGTCTATGTTCTTGTTTTCATTAATTTTATGCCTGAGTGTTTTCCATTGTTCCTCTATTGTTAATTTTTGTTGTTGTTGTCGTGTCTTAGAGGATTTAGTAATGCCTCGACAGTCCATGTTACGTCGGACATCAGTTACATTATTTGATACGTACGTAACATTGTTTATATTATCCCGGATTAAAGAAACTTATATCTAAATAAAGAACTTTAACTAACTTAAATGTGAAGAATAATGTTTGCAATATTTGGTTAGGTATTGTGGAATACGTTACGTAATAACTAATAATAACTGAGTTGTCCTGTTATACATAAATCTTTCTGTGTTTTAAACATTAACCATGAATGCTAACTGCTAGCTTCACTGCCAGACGTTCAAACAGCTCGAAGCCACATTTTCTGACCATAAAAACAAAAACGTACAAAACAGAATTATGTATGCAATTACCGATGACGTTATTATTGTTCCACGTATTAAGAACTTACTTTAAAAGCTTGAAGTGCTTGAGCAGAGTGCTGAGTGAGAGCAGAGCGTTTACTTCCGGACATGTACGTGCTGCGTCATAGACCCTGTGCACGAGAAAATGCTAACTTCCGGGTTTGAGACCGGATGTACTGTCTTTCGTTTCCTGTAGCTGTATTTGACGGTAAATCCTTACTGCGAAGATGGACTACAGAATCATGTCCAAATTACGAAAAGGAAAGGATCGGGTTTAAAAAAGGTTGTTGTATATCAGAGGTCGCGCTAGACTTTTTGGTTTTCCGTCATTTTGACTGACAGGGTTAAAAAATCCGGTCATAATCTATTTTTATCCGTCACTTATTAATTTTAAAAATGATAATAATTACATTTTCAGTAGCATTATTACTCAAACACCGGGCCCATTTAGCACATAAATCCATAGGATTAGACACTAAATTAGTTGATCAGCCAGTCATCCTATAGAAATTTCTAAAAACTCCGTTTGGAGTCGAGCGCCTCGCAGCAAGGTGCAGCTCTGTGCGCTCCACGGGACTCTGATTACAGAATATTAACGTTCATTATGAGATCATGAGAGACAGTGAGAGAGGGATGAGGGGTTCACATATTTTTCATTGAGATACTCGGGGGGGAAACCTGGCGATGCTGTTTAATGCGGACCTCCTCGAGTTTGTTTCTATGTGCGCGCAGCTCGCGGAGCAGATTTTGCGTGTCAACAAGCCTCCACAGCCTATGAACGCTACTCTGAGGGCGCATTACAACAGGAAGTGTAGTTAATCCATATCTGATCGCGCACTGAGCACCGGATTGCAAACGGGCGTTTGAGCGGTTCGGGTCTGACACCTGATGCGCTCTGGTGGACCAGTGTTCTTCTGCTGCAGAGCGCAGGACGTCTGGATCACAGGTCTGCACTCAGCAGCACAGAACCTCAGTCTGGGCTGCAGGTATTGGTGGAGATGCTGCACTATTTCTGCATCCTTGGTTCGAATTATTAGAGGGGACAATTCAGTGATTTCCTATGACGGTATGGACGGCCAGGCTCGTGCGCAAACCTGTCAGAATGACCGGCGCCCTTCAGATCTTTCTGTCAAAGTAAAAAAACAAACAAAAAAAAAAAAAACCGGTTAAATACGGAAATTTCCGGTTAACGGGACCCCTGCTATATATTAGGATTTACGATGGGGAAGGTTGTGAACACCTCATCTCTCTCTCATGAAATCATAATGAACGTTAATATTATACAGAGTCCCACAAAGCGCACAGAGCTGTGCCTCAGCTGCTGCTGCGCTGCGCTCCACTCCGGAGAGTTTTTATTTCTATATGATGACTGGCTGATGGACTAATTTAGTGTCTAATCCTATGGATTTATGTGCTAAATGGGCCCGGTGTTTGAGTAATAATGCTACTGAAAATGTAATTATTATCATTTTTAAAATTAATAAGTGACGGATAAAAATAGATTATGACCGGATTTTTTAACCCTGTCAGTCAAAATGACGGAAAACCAAAAAGTCTAGCGCGACCTCTGATATACAACAACCTTTTTTAAACCCGATCCTTTCCTTTTCGTAATTTGGACATGATTCTGTAGTCCATCTTCGCAGTAAGGATTTACCGTCAAATACAGCTACAGGAAACGAAAGACAGTACATCCGGTCTCAAACCCGGAAGTTAGCATTTTCTCGTGCACAGGGTCTATGACGCAGCACGTACATGTCCGGAAGTAAACGCTCTGCTCTCACTCAGCACTCTGCTCAAGCACTTCAAGCTTTTAAAGTAAGTTCTTAATACGTGGAACAATAATAACGTCATCGGTAATTGCATACATAATTCTGTTTTGTACGTTTTTGTTTTTATGGTCAGAAAATGTGGCTTCGAGCTGTTTGAACGTCTGGCAGTGAAGCTAGCAGTTAGCATTCATGGTTAATGTTTAAAACACAGAAAGATTTATGTATAACAGGACAACTCAGTTATTATTAGTTATTACGTAACGTATTCCACAATACCTAACCAAATATTGCAAACATTATTCTTCACATTTAAGTTAGTTAAAGTTCTTTATTTAGATATAAGTTTCTTTAATCCG
>SSNR01000566.1:272517-283894 GCA_006937965.1 Callopanchax toddi
CGGATTAAAGAAACTTATATCTAAATAAAGAACTTTAACTAACTTAAATGTGAAGAATAATGTTTGCAATATTTGGTTAGGTATTGTGGAATACGTTACGTAATAACTAATAATAACTGAGTTGTCCTGTTATACATAAATCTTTCTGTGTTTTAAACATTAACCATGAATGCTAACTGCTAGCTTCACTGCCAGACGTTCAAACAGCTCGAAGCCACATTTTCTGACCATAAAAACAAAAACGTACAAAACAGAATTATGTATGCAATTACCGATGACGTTATTATTGTTCCACGTATTAAGAACTTACTTTAAAAGCTTGAAGTGCTTGAGCAGAGTGCTGAGTGAGAGCAGAGCGTTTACTTCCGGACATGTACGTGCTGCGTCATAGACCCTGTGCACGAGAAAATGCTAACTTCCGGGTTTGAGACCGGATGTACTGTCTTTCGTTTCCTGTAGCTGTATTTGACGGTAAATCCTTACTGCGAAGATGGACTACAGAATCATGTCCAAATTACGAAAAGGAAAGGATCGGGTTTAAAAAAGGTTGTTGTATATCAGAGGTCGCGCTAGACTTTTTGGTTTTCCGTCATTTTGACTGACAGGGTTAAAAAATCCGGTCATAATCTATTTTTATCCGTCACTTATTAATTTTAAAAATGATAATAATTACATTTTCAGTAGCATTATTACTCAAACACCGGGCCCATTTAGCACATAAATCCATAGGATTAGACACTAAATTAGTCCATCAGCCAGTCATCATATAGAAATAAAAACTCTCCGGAGTGGAGCGCAGCGCAGCAGCAGCTGAGGCACAGCTCTGTGCGCTTTGTGGGACTCTGTATAATATTAACGTTCATTATGATTTCATGAGAGAGAGATGAGGTGTTCACAACCTTCCCCATCGTAAATCCTAATATATAGCAGGGGTCCCGTTAACCGGAAATTTCCGTATTTAACCGGTTTTTTTTTTTTTTGTTTGTTTTTTTACTTTGACAGAAAGATCTGAAGGGCGCCGGTCATTCTGACAGGTTTGCGCACGAGCCTGGCCGTCCATACCGTCATAGGAAATCACTGAATTGTCCCCTCTAATAATTCGAACCAAGGATGCAGAAATAGTGCAGCATCTCCACCAATACCTGCAGCCCAGACTGAGGTTCTGTGCTGCTGAGTGCAGACCTGTGATCCAGACGTCCTGCGCTCTGCAGCAGAAGAACACTGGTCCACCAGAGCGCATCAGGTGTCAGACCCGAACCGCTCAAACGCCCGTTTGCAATCCGGTGCTCAGTGCGCGATCAGATATGGATTAACTACACTTCCTGTTGTAATGCGCCCTCAGAGTAGCGTTCATAGGCTGTGGAGGCTTGTTGACACGCAAAATCTGCTCCGCGAGCTGCGCGCACATAGAAACAAACTCGAGGAGGTCCGCATTAAACAGCATCGCCAGGTTTCCCCCCCGAGTATCTCAATGAAAAATATGTGAACCCCTCATCCCTCTCTCACTGTCTCTCATGATCTCATAATGAACGTTAATATTCTGTAATCAGAGTCCCGTGGAGCGCACAGAGCTGCACCTTGCTGCGAGGCGCTCGACTCCAAACGGAGTTTTTAGAAATTTCTATAGGATGACTGGCTGATCAACTAATTTAGTGTCTAATCCTATGGATTTATGTGCTAAATGGGCCCGGTGTTAGATCAATCGAATAGGAACCGAGCGATCTGCAGCTTCTAAACAGGTTCTCCAAACCGCGACCGTCAGCGGAGGATTACACAGCATGTAAACAAACCGTAAAAAAGCCACAGCATATACACAAATAATTTACGTTGGTAAGGGTCTCAAACTGTAAGTATTGACGATGGGGAAGGTTGTGACTTACCTTCAAAATGAGATAAATCCTGCGAAATATAAAATGTGAAGCCTTTCTCTCGTTTGCTCTTTGGCGCAGGGAAAAACTATCAACAAGTCGGTGAACATCATCAACAGAAATATTAGGCAAATGCTCTAGACATCTAGAAAAATTTAAATCGCCGCTTAGTCCACTCATTTTGTCGACTTCTTCGGGAATACAAGACAGTAAATAGGGTGCGACCAGGCGAGAATATCAAACCGGAAATAAAACACTGGACAGGAGTCTTCCCACCGGAAGTAGCATTTGCTAACGTGCACAGGGTCTAATAGACCCTGATGAATAAACCCTAGACGTTGCAAAACAAAAAGCATGTGCTCAGTGTCGACGGGAGACAGTTCATCAGACTCTGAAGAAGGTGTCCATATTTCAACTTAATATATCAAAAGTATTATTTTTCTATATCCATAAAACAATTTGTCCTTTCTAAACAAATAAGAAACGTTTTACATTTATGTGAATTGACCTTTAATCCAGGTATTCAAAGATATCTGAAGCCTTAGGCGTAACTCACTTTTTGATATTTATATGTGGCTCAACATGTACGTTTAGTTGAAACAATTTAATGTATTTATTTTATATTGAACAAGATTAAATAATACATTGAAGTCCCCAAAAAGCAAACAAAAATCACATTGCCACTGGTAAAACCTGAATTCTAAATATGCAAATAGTAACAAGCCTATTTCACAGCAGACATTCTGACTTACAAGAGTAGGGACAGGTGAATGAGTAGGGACAGGTGAAGGCACAGGTGAATGAATGAGGGCTGGATTCCCTTCTGCAGCTGGAACATGCAGCGCTCATCAATTCACGTGTGCTTTCCCTAATCTGGTAAGTCAAAACATCTGCTTTGAAAAGTTTTTTTTTTTTTTTACTAAAATACTTTAGATATCTATGAACAACATGATGGGGTGCAATTTTTTATTAAATGGGTGAAATCAATTATTCACTTTAGTGCTGATATCTGAATGTGCATTTCTATTTCTTAGAATAATTCTATTTCAAACATCATGGATATATCCATGATGTTCATTCTAGATAGGAAAAAATTACTTCAGGGTACAAGTTCAGTATACTCATAAATAGTGAGGTCATCAGATTGAATAGTGAGGTCATAAATAGTGAGGTCATCAGATTGATTAGGATCTGTACGGTATTCAGCATGATAATTAGTTCATCTGAAACTCAAATAATCTGTTTGTTTTTCTTGTTCAGCTTGTGAATGCACCAGTCAAACAACAAAAAAAAGAAAGAAAAAAAGCATTTTTCCTCTTCATGAACTCACCATTGCTACTAATTCCTGCTAACTATGACGGCTCTTCCATGTGGAAGGTTTTACTTCCAGAATCATGCGTAAATCAGAAATTGAAAGAGAAATGTTGTTTGTTTTTATTAAAGTTCTTTGAGGAAAAATCACAGTAGCAGGTCAGAGCTTTACAAGAATCAGGAATCAATATCAACCCTAACAAACTAGAATATGTGCATCTAAATCTTAGTTTAAAATGTTGACTGTGGATAAGAAGAAAGCTCTTTGAGATATCTTACAGTTTTTTAACTGATTCATGCATACTACAATACACATCTGGTCTTGCAGTTAAAACGTGGAAATGGTCACTCAAGTTGTTTAAGGAGTTTTAGATGACCTAAAATGATCTCACATGTAAATGTTCGTATATTTTACATTTTATTTGACCTGAAGGATTATTGAGTGCTACAAAAAAGACATTAGAAACAGAGGTGTGGTTTTGATTGTTTGTATCCTGCCTCATCACTACTTTGAGAAATGATTTGAAAGGTTTAAACAAGCATTAAAGAGTACAAAAAAATATAGGTTGTGATCTTACTGGTACAGCTGTACTTACCAATACACTTTCTAACAGTCATGAATAAGAATGAGCCATTGTGGTTGTCTGTCAGTCCCCATAATACCTCTCCAGGCAAGGATAAGTAAGGGTCTAATTGCTCTCCAAGAGAATGGGGGCTCCTCACTGGAGTCACAAGCTATTAGGTCTACCTTCTCAACACAAAGCAGCCCCATCCTGTTCATTCTATTGTCTACACGAAGCAGTAATAAAGAAAGGAGCATATGCTGGCAGTCAGTCCAGCTGTCAGCATCTGTTGTTTCTCAGCCAGATGTTCTGTGAAGAGGGCGGACAATCCTCTCAAACGACTAATGTTCCTTCAAAGCGACATCTTTAAGGAAGGAGGCGCTGAGGTAAACTTTTTTCAGCATATAAAAACACTTTAATGATTAAATTACCATCACTAGTTTTATATGTTTACTATAAAAAGGTAACTAAAATTAAACTTTAAAAAATCTATAAAACAAGAAAAACAACATTGCAGTAATTGTCCTGTAACTACCTGCTCCAGCTATCTGCACTAAACATAAGTACTTTTCATTGTTGAGTGGTTTCAGACTTCAATTAAATAGTTTACCCAACACTTTGGAAAGTTTGACCCCAAATTAATATTTAAATGTTTTTATCTGAGAAATGGTAAAAATGGAAAATATTTTGTTATTATTGTTATTTTTCCCCACAAAATAAGACAAGCTATGCAGAGAATAAATGTGCATTATATGTGAAAATTGAAAATATATTTTAAAAAATTGTAATTATAAAAAAATGTGATGTATAAACTAAGTTTATTTTTTAAATTATTCTATTCTGCCTTTATTTTAAAATGCAAAAGTCATAATTCAACAAAAATAAATTTGATTTCTTGACTTTTGCATCAAAGTTATAAGAAAAATACACACCTGGATTTGCACACACCTGCATAAATATGCATTCACACATCCTACTCCACCCCCACCCCACTTCAGAGGCTTAAACTCAACAATCCTGCATCTCATTCTCATTTCTTCTAGTTTGAGTCAGTTGCCTATTCATGTTAGATCTTTTCAACTTCCTCCACCAACTCTTCCTTCCCCTCTTCGATCTCCTCCCCTCTGACTCCCCCCTCCTCTCCTCTCCTCTCCTGACCAAAGCTTGACTCGGGAGCATCAGAGGCAGATGTTCCAGGAGCACACGACTGCCCTCAGCCCCGCTCCACCCCACCCCCAACACCTCCCATTTGTACTGGATCAGCAGTTAACCCCCAGAAAGAATTGGCCATACAAGCACACACACACTCATACAAAGAACACCGCTGCCCAAATCTGTAACAGCTCAACAGTTGTCCAACTGAATGAACAACAGACATACACACACACACACCAAGCGCTGTCCAGATCCCCTCAGGTTTCCTGATAGTAGCCTCCCTGGGGTCAGGCCTGGTGTCAGCATCCAGGACTCAGGGTTTTTGTGGGCAGCTGGCTTGGCTAATCCAGCTGCTGGAGGCCAGTGCTTCTCAAACTAAAGGCCAAGAACTCCTGGAGGGTGACGAGGCAGGGATTTCCAGGAGCAAGCTGTGGGATTTGCATGTTTGCTTGCTTGTTTTAATTCCATATCTAACACTGAATGTCACACAGTGTCACCAAGTCTGATTCATCAAATAATCTGGGTTTTAAATGCTGATATTCACTTTTGTAAATAAAGCCTGATCATAGCAGCATCACAGAATTTATAACCTTCATACCAAAGATGTTTTAAGAAACTGGATTTGGTCACATATCAGACTATTTACACTATACATATAGGTTATTGTCACACACTGAAGCCGAACAGGTGGTGTAAAGTCGTTACACTTGTAATGGGAGGGGTGCCTTAGTTCTTTGTAGCTCATGGGCGAGGTGCGTCTAGAGTTTCTAACCTGATCACAGGGCTGTTGTTGCAGGGGAGACTTATTCATAATACCACACAACTCCCCCTTTATCATTATAATAAGCATTAGAAAGATCCCCCCTCAGCATGCACCTGTCTTCTGGTCTATCTGGCACTAAGAAAAGTCTTGAGTCATCCCTCTTTTTTTCTTTTGCTTCCAAAAAGTAAAATTTCCTTGTGATATTTTAATGTGGTTTTGATTATTTGTTCTTCTGACTTTCCCAAAATGTGTCAATTACTTTATGGTTGTTTTTATATTTGTTCTAGTTATCTTCAAATTAATCTTGCTTGTGAGTTAAACCTGGCCCACAACAGGGCATAGGATGGCTCCTATCTCAAAGAATGAACCAATATTTTACATAATGCACCAAAAGTATGAACAATATTTTTGATAGGGTCATCAGGCAAGGATCAACTATTCCAAATAAAACAGTTAAACACATTAAAGAGACATTAAGATCCAAAGAGTTATGAGCTGAAATCACGGCACTCGGTAGATCGACTGAAGAATGATGCATTTCTGAGGCCCTGAGATGATTTTCAGATACTGGTCACTTGCTGAAGATTGATTTTTAGACATAAAACATTTTCTTTTGCTCCAATTTTTTAAACTTTTCTACCTTTTTTTAATGAGCAACTGACAAAGCAGCCAAACTTGAAAGATATGCTAATAATAATAATAATAAAAGATTACAAGAAAGGCTGACTTATTTACTTATTGGTATTTACTTATTTATGTATTGACTACTTTTTAAAAGTTATGCATTTTTGTATTTTGATTAAAAGAAAAATGGACAGACTCTTAGGCTGAAAATGTTTTGAACTTTAGGAAATGTTCAGCTAGCATCTACGGAATCAAACATCTCAGTTTTGATGCATGTTAAATATGACACTCATCTCATTCATGATGATAATCAAAGCTGTGCAGTGGGCATAGGGGGGGGGGGGGGGGGGGGGGGGGGGGGGGGGGGGGGGGCAACTGAATCTGGCTGATCCAGAGTGCCTGTAACCTTTGATTCTAGCTGACCAAAGCAAAGGCCGTCAAGCTATGTTTAACAGTGTGCAGTGTGTGTGTGTGTGTGTGTGTGTGATGATGATGATGTGGAGGTTCCCACGATGGCCATCCATCCATTTCTTGGCACACACTCGAACACACACCATATGGCCATTTCATACCGCTGCATGCCACCACTGTGATTTGGCTCTGCAAGCATTTGGCTTCTTCAACTGGAGGACAGACTGAGAGGTGGAGGAGGAAGATGAGGAACAAGGATTGCCTACAGATGGAGAAACATAAACATGAAGAAGAAGCAGGAGATGTTCAACCAGAACCAGGAACACTGATGGGGCTGCTGATGAGAGAAGAAGCCATTTGGTGGTTGGTTTAGTGTTGTGGTGTTTGGTGAGCAGATGGCCAGGGCTCGAGAAGGGGGCGTGTCTTGTCCTCGCGACCCTTCACAAATCACAAGTTCTCCCCTGAGGGGCTCGCGACTCTCCGTTCAATGGGAATCAATGGGAATTACTTCACCAGAGAAAGAGATGAATGGGCGGCGGGGCGCGAGACCTCTCCCTTTGTTGTTCCGCTGCACGTCAGAGAGCTCGTGGTCGCGCGCGCACACACAGACAAGCACGAGCGCACGAGCAGTAGCGCACACACACACACACACACACACACACACACACGCACACACGCACACACAGACAATCGGACAACAGGAAAGCACTTCAATTAAACAATCGACCTTCAGTTAAACAATTTTTAACACACACACCCGCGCGCGTTCACGTATATAGCGCGCACGCACAAAGAGGGATCAAAAGGGAGGAGTTTAAGAATCTCCTGACATAAATAATGTTTTGGGGAAAATTGTCGTCGTGATGTTGTTGAACGAGGGAGGGGTCACTTTCCATCTCACATGCCTTTCAGTCACGCTTTGCTGGCGTAATTGGTAAATGTGCTCCACGTCATGGTGATGAGTGACTGATAGTAGATTGGCCCGGAGGAAAATAGCACCAGGGACCTCTGGAAGTCGGGATGAGTCCCAATAAAAGGCTTCGAGAGAGGGATTTTACGCCACGCCACGTCGGAGCGCGCGGCTGATTATTGACATGAGCTGAGGAGGACAGCGTCCTGTATTTGTGGCAGGCAGGGATAATAGTGTTAAAGCTTAAGGTTAAGGGCCTGTCAGTCGGTCACGAGGGGTGTAAACAGCACGTTATACCATTCACATTAGCTGGGCCAGAGGGAAGAGATCAGCAGGGTCAGAAACCTTCATGCAGCTCCCACATCAGCACTGTAGTGTTGACATGTCGAGCCATATGTAAGTTGTGGATTTTGAATGAGAGCCTTGTTTGTGGACAGCAGCAGCCCCAAAACAAGTGATGCTATGCGGAGCTTCAATTGGAGATGTTAATTAAGACCCCTCCTCCTCCTCCTCCTCCTCTTCCTCCTCCCAGTGCTTGTGTTCGTGTGTGTGCTGGTATGCATAAACATTAGAAGTGGCATAGTACTCTGATGCGGTGCGCTTGTTCCTCAGTGGGATCTACTGCTGTGCCAACACGTTAATAAATAAATAATTCAGAGAGGAGGCCCTCTGCGGATCTTTGCTGCATCGCTAAAGGCTGCAGCTGATTGACAACTGCGGTACCAAAACACCAATTAACTCCCCCGACCAATCAGAACCTCCCTTGCCAGCCTTTCATTTTTCTTCTTTCTTTTTTTTTTTACTGTGAGCGTCCAGATCACATATAAGCAACACTGTTCATGCGTAAAAATAAACACGTTTTCTCATATTTAAGTGTATTTTGGTTAGTCCCCATATGACAGGAACAGAAGCTCGACAAGTGCAACAAGTGCGCTTTTTCCCAAATTTATTTTCCTCGTGAAAGCCAAATAGTTTTTTTTATCTCGCATGTTGCAATCAAAGTAATATTTCACAATAAAAAACATAAGACTACTGTTTATGCAACCGACCTTCTATGTGTGTGTGTGTGTGTGTGTGTGTGTGTGTGTGTGTGTGTGTGTGTGTGTGTGTGTGTGTGCGTGCGTGTCTCTGGTGTTGTATTATTGTGGGAGAGCAGGTGCTGCCGACCCAATTACCATACAGCTGAAAGCACAAAGAGAAAAAAAAGTTTACTCCCTCTACGAGTCCCCTCCTCTTCATCCTCCTCCTCCTCCCCCTCCCTCTCCACAAAGTCCCTTAATGACAGCCACGCGAGTGACACACCACCAAGTCCTTTTTATTACTACCGAAGAGTAAGTTATAAGGAAATACTACAGGCAAAATCCGCTGAGGCGTATTTGCGCACGGATGCGTTTTTTACGCATTCAGAGACTGTTTTGCGTTTTTAGCCCGTAATGGGTTTAAATTACATGTAAATGCATTGGGTCATGGAGTAATTTGGGAAGCTAAATGAAGTGGTAAAGATGCGCGTCTCTCATCATTTAGTGTGACAATAAGTTTGTTCCTTAGGACGCTTTGGAAACATCCATCCATCCATCCATCAGCCAGCTCCGTCATCTTTAATTCTGAAGAAAAAAAAACACTCTGAAAATGATCGAGTCAATAACTTTATCCAATGATTGCGCACATGGATCAGGCTACGTCAAAAAGCATAAGGTCTAATGAGCAGACCGACTTATTTAGGGGTGTGAACATGCAAGAAAGAAAAAAAGAAGCGGCAGGGGTAACACCATAGGAATGCAACTGAGCAGATGGTCGTTAGCGGAGCAGGGGCGGCCGGCTGGCCAAGCAAGGAGCGGGTCAGCCAAGACTTTTACCATAATAACCTCAGATATGAGGAGCCACCGTCAGACTGGCTGCTGCGCATAAATCTCCAGACAGAGCTGAGGATTTTGAGCGGAGTTTAAAGAATTTGTCGGAATGTAAACGGGGCCCCGCGTGCGCTGTGAAGGAGGGAGGCATCAGGGGAAGCGATGGGTTGTTGCACATTTAACAGCTCACTAGCCATTTGGTCTGTCCCCCTTGAGAGAAAAAAAAAGAGAGGAGGGGGCGGGTTTAGAAAAAGTTTTGCGCTCTCCCCCTCCTCTCCGCTCCTTCCCCCCCTCCTCTTTCTTTGTGATGGCCCCGGGGCGGACTTGTGGTGGCGGTGGAGGGAGGGGAAGAAGACGAGCAGAGGGGGCTCATTTGCATCTTATTACCCTTCGCCTGCTGGCCCGGTATAAAACCGTGCGCAGTGCAGAAAACCCATCAGACACTGACACGCCAAGTGGCATAAAGAGGAGCGGAGACCTGTTTTCTGTTTAGGATGTGTTTATAACTCATCACCACCAATCAACTGGGAAAAAAATAACAGCATCATCAAGAACTATCTCTACAACGACTGGCTGGAATTATTTACCCCCATCAAGGATTTCATTCAGGCTTCTTGAAACAGGATTCCGCTGGATTTTACTGTTCACTCTGAAAGTTGAAGTTTTTTCTTTCAACAATTCATCCTGCGGAAAAGAGGGACAGGTGACAGAACACAGGACAACTTTCACCCACATCATCACTTTTGTGTAAAACCCTTGACTGTGGCGCAAAGGAGAGCTTTTAAAACTTTCTCCATGATTGTTTGAGGACCTGTGGAGCTTTCACCGCTTGTTGAGGGGCTGTCAACACAATGGGACGCCTGTGTCTGCTCCTAGTTGTCAGTGTGTCCTTACTCACCTGCCAGGTAGGTCCAATCTATATGAGCTCCACCACTAAGAGGTTTTTACGCGTTAGTTGATTAGACAAGCCTAGAAATAGATTATTATAAATGCGTTTACATTTCCAGGGACATCCCTTTTCTTCAACGCACCGAACTGATTTTGTGTCGTAGGTTTTGTGCTCCGGCGTGTTTGAGCTGAAGCTGCAGGAGTTTCTCAACAAGAAGGGGATAGCGGGGAACGCCAACTGCTGCCCTGGAGGCTCTGCGCATCCGCAGGGCCACCAGCAGTGCGAGTGCAAGACGTTCTTTCGGGTCTGTCTGAAACATTACCAGGCCAGCGTCTCTCCAGACCCCCCCTGCACTTATGGGGGAGCTGTGACTCCCGTGCTCGGCTCCAACTCCTTCCAGGTGCCGGAGACCAACGCGGACAGCTTCACCAACCCGATCCGCTTTTCCTTCAGCTTCACGTGGCCTGTAAGTAACACACAATCACACATTTTACTGTATTTTATTAGAACATTTATTTAGATTTTTTTTTTTCCCCTTGTGGCATTTTGGGTGAAATAATGAAAACCAGGAGCAGACATGTTAGCTTTGAAGAACACAAAACCTAACAGATGCTCCCAAACTCAACACTTGTGAAGGTCTTTGTCAGCAGTGTGTGAGAGGGGCTATTGTAGTATTTCACTGCTCTTTGGTGGGATAAAACAGGGAGGGGAGGGTGTGTGTGTGTGTGTGTGTGTGTGTGCGTGTGTGTGAAAGAGGAAAAGGGAGGGGGGGGGGGGGGTTCACCAAATAGATTTTCCTCTTCGACCAGCCGTGGTGGGAAATATAACATCCTCTGAGTTGGCACATCATTGGCAGCGCAGCGTGAAATTCCGCCTCGTTTTTGGATTTTTACGGCGGTGTCAGAGTGTGATAGTAGCAGGGGTGTGAAAACGGAGCAGGTAGCCTGGCCTTATTAGGCCTCTAATCAACACGAGAATTAGGCTGTGAAGTTTATTGCGAGGCCTCCCAATGCCCCCCCCCCCCCCCCCCCCC
>SSNR01000566.1:284002-296203 GCA_006937965.1 Callopanchax toddi
TTGTGTGTGTGTGTGTGTGTGTGTGTGTGTGTGTGTGTGTGTGTGTGTGTGTGTGTGTGTGTGTGTGTGTGTGTGTGCTGAGCAGCTGTTGACTCTCTCCATCTCTCCTCAGGGGACGTTTTC
This sequence comes from Callopanchax toddi, assembly GCA_006937965.1. Taxonomy (NCBI): domain Eukaryota; kingdom Metazoa; phylum Chordata; class Actinopteri; order Cyprinodontiformes; family Nothobranchiidae; genus Callopanchax; species Callopanchax toddi. The sequence continues at coordinate 284,126 of SSNR01000566.1, forward strand.
ACTGATCATCGAAGCTCTGCGCACTGACTCCCTGGACGACCTGACAACAGGTGGGTGACAGCAAGAAGTGTAACTCAAAGAGCCCAAAGAGTTTCCTGTAACAGCAGCACGTTTTCACTAGTCATCAGGGCTGATTGGGACTGGATTTGAAAGAATACCTTCTTAAAAATACACAAGAGTTTCCCCTTTGTGCAAATCCAGATGCACAACAAGTTTCTGATTGAACGTGTGTTGTTGTTTTTTTTCAAAATTCATCTGTGGATCATTATAATAAACTCATAATTAGAATACTCTCACACACCTGGTCCAGTTAGGACCAGGATCATCACACCGCAGAGCAGAGTTTTTGTGTTAGAATGATTAAACTTTGGGGACATTTGCACATAAAAGTCACAAGAGAATCATTATTTCAGCTCATACAACAGAATTCAAGCGGTTTTTGTTGCAGCTTCATGTTAAAAATGCCAACATGCACAGCTGAGTCTCCACAAAGATTTGTAAACAAGCTTGTGACTGTGGCGTTTTGTTTGCATGTAACCATAACAGTGAACACAAGGTAAACTCTGATTTACTTGCGCAGACAATCCAGATCGTCTGATCAGCAGAATCACCACACAGCGTCACCTCACTGTGGGAGAAGAATGGACCAAGGACATGCAGACAGCCGGCAGGACGGAGCTGCGTTTCTCCTACCGCTTCCTGTGTGATGAGCACTACTACGGCGACGGCTGCTCGGTCTTCTGCCGGCCCAGAGATGATGCTTTTGGGCACTTCACCTGCGGGGAGCGAGGAGAGATCATATGCAACTCTGGATGGAAGGGCCAGTACTGCACTGAGTGTGAGTAGAGCTTATTGTTCAAACAAGCAATTTAAGTTATGAAAGACTTTAAAAAAATGTTTTTTTCAGCTAAAATCATACTTAATATTTGTTTTTGGGACAGCTTAAGTGAGGTAAAGGTAAAGCTGATATTTACAGAAGGGTTTCTCTCTCCTTAATGTAAAAACAATGCATTTTTTTTTGTCTGAGATGGGAATTGCTGCCATCTTCAGGAAATCATTTAATTGTCAGAGCTGCAGACTTGAAGGATTTTCAGTTTTTACGGAGTTTATACAACTAATTCTCAAAGTTAATTTCCTCTACAGTCATTTACCTCTCTTTATTGTTGGGAGACTTTTTCCACCTCATAATGCGGGGCCCGTGTGCAACAGGCGTCAGTTAGTTATCCCATAGCACCAGAGGCCTCCATTCTAATGAGCTGCAGTGGCTCCTCAGTAATTCACACGCCGCGTGCCTTCCATTAGACCACTGGGGCCTCCTCGCCCCAAACCTCCTCCCCGATTGGCCAAGTGGGGGTCCCGTATTGTTGTGGCTGGGGCTGGTGATTGGCTGAGCGGGGTTGTGTATTGTTGTGGAGGGGGCAGCTGCTCAGTGAGAGGAGACAATGGAGCAGCTGTCTGGTGGTTAGCTCCTCACAGACCAGCTGGCCCTGGGGGGGAAGAAGAGGAGGAGGCGGGGGAGGAGGAGAGATGAGGAGTGGAAGAAGAAGAGATGAGGAGAAGGGGAGGGGAGGGGAAAGGTGGATGGACGACGAAAGGGAGGAAAAGGAGGAGGAGAGAGGCAAAGGGACTTCTGACCCTCTGTCAAGGGGAGAAAGGAGGCTTTGTGTTGTAGAGCAACCATAAAAACAGACTTTTTGGCTGGTTCTTATGTTTGGTGAGCAAAACTGACAAAGTTTGGCTTTTCAAGTTGAAGAGACAAGTTTTAAGATGATTTAAAAAATGATACATTTGATTTGAACAAGCTGCCGTTATATGGAGGCATTAAGATCTCTGACTACACCACAGGTCATCAGACATGCAGAAAAGACCCACAACTATTAAGGAAGGCAGCCATCAATCAAAAACAGACTGATGAAGAGCGAGCATTATGCCTTTCCCATGGTTCCTCTAATATCATTTGTTTCCTCTTTGCAGCAATCTGCCTTCCTGGGTGTGATGAAGAACACGGCTACTGTGATAAACCAGGAGAGTGCAAGTAAGTCTATAAAAGTTGCTTTAATATGTCTCTGGTTTTTATAAATAAAAACAAGTCTTCCAAAGTCTCATGTTTCTCATCATTTCTGTTAATAATTACAATTTTGTGTTCACAGGTGTCGAGTGGGCTTCACTGGGCGTTACTGTGACGACTGCATCCGTTACCCAGGCTGCCTCCATGGCACCTGCCAACAACCCTGGCAGTGTAACTGCCAGGAGGGTTGGGGGGGGCTCTTCTGCAACCAGGGTGAGATTTGTTATCAACCGATTCACTTGCTACACCCCTCTAAGGGTGAAACCATCGTTTTATATTTAATCTGTTTGTCTCATGAATGCGGTTGTTGCTGTTTCCAGATCTGAACTACTGTACACACCACAAGCCCTGTCTTAATGGCGCCACCTGCACCAACACTGGTCAGGGCAGCTACACCTGCTCCTGCCCACCTGGATACATGGGTGCTAACTGCGAGACCCAAGTTAACGAATGTTCTGGAAATCCCTGTCGCAATGGAGGCAGCTGCACTGTGAGTATCTCTTCAGAGAGAACGGTCGTTTTTTACTATTACCGTCACAACAAGCTTGTGTGTAACTTGCTGTTTGCATTGTTGCCAATACAGGATAGCGACAACAGCTATACGTGCACCTGTCCACCTGGGTACTATGGCAACAACTGTGAGTTAAGTGCCAATTCGTGTGCAGACGGACCTTGTCTCAACAGTGGACGTTGTGTGGACAACCCCGAAGGTGGCTACTTCTGTCAGTGCTCGATGGGATACGCTGGCTTTAACTGCGAGAAGAAAATTGATCACTGCACCTCAAACCCCTGTTCAAACGGTACAACGTCCTCCCTGCTTATTAATATACCTACATGTACAACATAAGGGCTTCATCTTAGTGCTTTTCTTCTCTGCAGGTGCAGAATGTGTGGATCTGGTGAACTCCTACATGTGTGAGTGCCCTGAGGGATTTTCCGGTGCTAACTGTGAGGTCAGCAGCAGTTTTTCTGGAATCTGTCAGTCGTTTCCATGTCAGAACGGTGGAACATGTCAGGAGGGAGTGAACAGCTACACGTGTACTTGCCCTCCAGGTATGACAACTCTTAATAGATTTTTCCTACCATTGTTTTAAGAAGTTATGCCTCAGTTTTCCAGACTCTGAAATCTCACTTTCGTTTTAGGTTACACTGGCAAAAACTGCAGCACCCCCATCTCTCGCTGCCATCACAACCCTTGCCACAATGGGGCCACCTGTCATGAGCGAGGCAGTCACTATGTGTGTGCCTGTGTGCCTGGCTATGGCGGTCGTAACTGCCAGTTCCTCTTACCAGACAATCCGCAGGGTTCCCAGCCAGTTCCGGATGGACCAGATCGGCGATATTTGTCGTCGGAAAGTGGAAACGCTGATGATGAGCAGGATGATGATAACGGGTTTCCTTGGACGGCCGTATGCGCCGGTGTCTTCCTCGCTCTTGTGGTCCTGATCAGCTGTTCTGTGCTGGTGGTCTATGTTCGGGTCAAACTGCAAGACAGACTCAGTCACAACAGCGACAGCGTTCACAGCGACAGCCAAGAAACTATGAATAACCTCACAACTAATAACTGTCTACGTAGTGACAAGGAACTTGGTGGTATGATGACAACATCTATTAAAAACACCAACAAGAAGGCAGATTATCACTCGGACCTTGGCGGTCTGAGTGGAATCGGCGGCCTCAACGGATCGGAGAAAAGCAGCTTTAAGACTCGTTATCCCAGTGTGGAGTACAACCTGGTCCACGAGCTCCGGCCTGAGGAGCTGTCACCGTGCACAGAGGAGGATCCGAATGAGCCAGAGGCCAAATGTGAAGTGCTGGATGAGTCCAACACAGCTGAAGGATTCAGGAAGAGACAAAGCAGGTACACAGATCTAGAACATAGTAATGTAGTAAAGTAAATGCATGTGACCTAATAGTTATCAGTTGTTTGAGGGGTAGGATTTCTGAATGTTTGTGTTTTTTCATCCTACAGCGATGTATCAGAAAAAAAACTAGCAGCAGAGTCAGCAAGCTGCAGCGAAGCAAAATATCAGTCATCCACTGATTTAAACTGTCACACAGCGAGTGATCCTCAGTACCAATCAACTTGTGACATCAAATTCCAGTCAAGCATCGATGGTGAATACCACAGTCCCAGTGACAGCCGGTACCCAGGTACCACCGACACCAAATACCAGTCCGTCTACGTCATTTCAGACCAGAAAGATGAATGTATCATCGCTACAGAGGTGAGAGCACAATAATGTACTTATCTGCCCAGAGTACCCTAAAAACAACCTTTCAGCACTTGAAGGTACTAAACACTGACCTCTACTTCCTCTCTGTGCTACAGGTATGATACCAGTTCCTTGTGGCTGATGGCGGTCCACACACACATCAACCCTGAGCAGTAGAGCTCAGTTTGTTTCTGGGAGGTTTTACTCCTGCTGTTTGCTGCTCTTCCCTGGAAGTTCCCAGAGGACTTTGAGCCAAGGTGCTGATGAGCCAGTCTCAGCGCCCGCTCAGTGACGACTGAGGACTACACTTATACTACGGGTCAATTCTGAATACTTATGACCTTCGATGGACGTGGGTCTTTTGGTGACTCGGTGCTATGGATGAAGCACTGTAACAAGCTCCCGCACAGACTTTGTACAGAAACGGTGCCGACTGAGAACTCACACAGTCAAAGACTGCTGGAGAACCGATGAAGAGCTCATTTAACGTCTCCTCACAACGCTGGAAGATTTACAGCTCATAACAGGATGAACTGTTCTCTCCTGATAAGCAGCGGAGGATGACTTGGATGATATTTGTTGTACGGTGGCGTGCCGGTTGAATGAACAATGTAGTACCTTTAGGGTACTGAAAACCTTTAAAGTACTGCTGTAGTACTGTTATGTGCTGTGGTTTTACAATGCTGTGTAAAATCTATCATGGATTTCAAACGTTTTAAGTTCTGTGCAGTGCTGCAGAGTGGAGTGCGTTGCTGTAGTCAGTCTATTTTTAAGAAATCACTCAACAAATCTGAAGCGGAGCCTTCCTTGAGAAGATCGCTAAAACTTATAGTACAATTTGCGCAGCAGCTGAAGGCTTTTAACTCTACAGCACTGACAGATTGGCTGAGCTGGTTCTCAGCAGGAAGTAGAGAACTGAAAACTCCAGTAGTGACTGCAGATCGATCCAGCGTGGATTCTGTTGGGCCATACTGGCCTCTGACCCCTGAAAGTTGTGATAAACAGGGCAATGTTTTAGGCGGCGCAACCTAGAAAACGCTTGCATAAAAGGTGATTTAAACAAAACAAACATGGGATATAGTAATTAAATTATCTATTAGTTTGAATGCTCTGTGTTGAACTTAAACAGCTGGATAATTTCAGTCAAATTATCGATGCATCACCTCAAAACTGACAGTTTGGCTTTTATTCCTGACCTCTTAATAATGTTTGACCAAGAAGGCTGAGCTATAAAGTCTTAACTGCCAAGATCTCATTGCACTATAGAGGTGTGTGTATACGTGTGTGTGTGTGTGTGTAAAGAGGAAGTAATGCCTGTGTATGGTGTCTATGTATGCACTGCCCACTCCTCCAGTCTTCCACTATTAGCCAATTCAAGAACGCCATCGCCCTGCCAGCTGTTGGTTAGGATGTTTTTATTTTATTTGTTATCTAAAGAAAGATGTATTCTTTTAATTTAATGATGTAATTATTTGTTGCTCTGTTTTGTTGTGCTGTATTTTGTTTTTGTTAAGCTTGTTATAATTTAAGTTGGATTGTTTTTTATTTGGCAGATGATGTATGTATGTAAGTATGTCTGTATGCATGCATGCGTTAGGCACTTGAGACCACTGTGACTGTGTTGTATTTAAGAGAAGAGTCGTATGTACAGAGCCTGTCATTTTTATTACTGGAAAAACAAATATTTTTCCAAAATAAAAGAGGAATGAAATCTACCGTTTTATGTATTGAATCATTTTATTTATAATTTCTTTAAATCAGGAAACAAATCCACTTATTTTGAAAAAAAAAAAGCACTTAAACCAGCTTTCTGCTTCATCTCACAAAATGAAAATCCTGAAATGTAAACTGTTAGCATCATTTGCTGCATATTTAGATACAGCTTGTTTAAAAAGCTGTTCAACACATTCAAACAGAGAGAATTGTTGTCACTAAGTGATTGTATAAGTAGTGTTTGCATGTGTGTGTGTATTTGTGTGTCTGTCTGACACAGCAGAAGACTGTCTCCTTGTGGAACCACTAAATGAGACAAAGACACACCCCATAATCATAGACCGCTTAGCTAGCCTCCTCTGAGGCCAGAGTCATTTCTGTGTGTGGATTTGTGTGTGAGTCCAAGTGTGTGTGTGTGTGTGTGTGTGTGTGTGTGTGTGTGTGTGTGTGCTTTAATGTGTTGGTGAATGATTTTTTTCTATGAGCCTCTTTATATGAGTGTAAGTTCATGTGTGTGATCTTGTTTAAGCAGAGGGGTATTTATAGCTGGAGATAGAAACCACTAGTCTGGATTTAGTCCCAGTTGCCCCTGCTTGACTATGCTCTGCATGAATGTGTGTGTGTGTGTGTGTGTATGTGTAGGTGTGTGTGTGTGTGTGTGTGTGTGTGTGTGTGTGTGTGTGTGTGTGTGTGTGTGTGTGTGTGTGTGTGTGTGTGTGTGTGTGTGTGTGTGTGTGTGTGTGTGTGTGTGTGTGTGTTATTTTGCGACCACTTGGAGCGTAGAAGTAGTCATCAAAGAAACTCATCTGGTTTGCATTCTTATATAAACACACAGTGAAATTGGATGACAGATGATCAGAAGTTTACAATGGTTGAAAAGGATAAACTGTATTAAGTGCTGAGATTAAACACACAGACACAGACACATGTATGCAGACACACATAGATGTGTAGGTCTGCTTGAATGAGATTAGTTCAATAATGAAATAAAAACAATCTACAGAAGTTAATGAGGCGTTCATATAGAACCACATTATTCACTGACATATGAAAGTTTAGGCAGAATTTCTGCTCCTGTAATAAACTAAACAATATAAACTGTGTAAAATTAGATGTTGTAGATAGCTCTTTGAATAGCCTCAGTTTAGTTTTGATTGAATTAATGAGCTAACTGCTAGACCAAGCAGAGCCAAGACCACGGTGTTTTTACAGTTTTGAATCAGCTCCAAGCTCAAACATCTCTATGCAGTTCCTGTTTATCTTATTTTATAAACTTTTCCACCTTTGTTAATTTTGCATTGCATAATTATTTTCATATCAGTAAACTGCAAGCTTAGAGTATTTATCCTGCATCAGGAATATCCACATTATTTCTGTCTAAATACCCTTTTATTGCAAAGCTGACGTATGAGTAAAGCATGAGCAGTTATGATTCTTTTTAAAAACCATGTTGTTTTAAGATGGCAGTAATCCACTTTTCTTAGTCCCTGTCCTGAATAGCTATTACTTCATGAATCTGGTCATAATAAAACTTCTTATCTTCAAAGTGAGTTCTTTATTTATGACAGATATTACATTCTCATAACCTTTAAGACCAACGCAAAATAACTCTATCCCTTTAAATTCTGCAAAGGTTCATTTAGAGCTTTATACAGGTATCATGATGGTGCATGTTGTTTTAACCTGAAGTCACTTTGAAAGTCAGGTTATGACACTGGGGACCAGCAGGTCCAGGCCTCTGGTTTCTCCTGCCATCAGGTTGCTGCATCCAACCCTACAGGTGATGGGCTCACAAGGTGGATTCCTGATGCTCGACCAAACCCAAGAAGTCAACCAGGTGCACATCCAGCAGGTGCCTCAAATGGCTAAATTCCCTCATCAGCATGATATTCAGCTCTGCATAGGTCTGCTTAGAAGACATTTATTTGATGCAGGTGTGTTGGAGAAAGGATGCATCTAATCCAGCAGAGTAGGTCTCGAGGACGTGGATTTGGGCACACCTGGCCTAAAACAATACGGCCAGATCATGTGGGTACTCAAACCACCAGATTAGAGTGGTTCAGTGGAGGGTTGCCTCAAACGAAAGAGTTTAGGTATCTTGGTGTTTTGTTTACAAGTGCTTATGTAGCAAGTGATGGTCAAACAGATTGGTGTTTTTGTCTGCAGTAATACATGTGCTGCTCTGGTCTGTTGTTGGTGAAGATGGAGCTGAGTCTTAAAGCTAAGCTGTGTTTCTACCCTCAGCTATGGTCACACAGTACTTTACAAGTGGCTCAAAAGAGCTTCCTCTGTGGCTGGACTTGCCTTCTGGTCGCCTATCTAATGAGGTTTTCTGGGTATGTCCCACTGGGAAGAGACCTCGAGACAGACCCAGAACTCCCTGGAGGGATTATATATCCACTCCGGCCTGGGAACACTTTGGGATCCCAGGAGAAGCTGGAGAATGTCGCCGGGGAGAGGAATGTCTGGGTTTTCCTCCTGGACCTGTTGCCTACTCAACATTGGATAAGGAAATGGATAGATGCAGGTGAACGGATAGTCAGCATTGACATTTTACATCTTAGAATCTCTTGCTAATTAATAATCATCCAAAATATACCGGTACATTCAGAAATACGTTGTTAATATTGTAATGACATCTATAAAGTTATAATATCTAGAGTAAATGTATTTGTCTCCGCTTTAGAAAACCCATTCTTCACTCTACCATTGAAATGTTTCCCGTACTGACTGCAGCTCAGTCCCAAAGTGGGATTGATCAGTTTTTATTCTACAGAAGTCAAGAAGTGATCGATGAAACCTGTTTTGCTTACAGAATCTATCATCTTGTTAATTGTGAGATATCTGATAACTTTTTTCCAGCTTTCACTGCATAAAATCTGCTATATCTTCCTGCAGGCTGTTGCCCAGGAAACTATGTGTTTGCTTTTACTTTCATACACAGGATATTCATTGGCATTTTAGGTTTGGATCTCTAAAACTTCAGCTTTTTCAGGTGAACTTTATGATTGTATTATATTACAATCTAAAAACATCGCTACCGAAAACGATGCGATTAATTTCTTCTTTATATTTTGTGTTCATCAATGAAATAAACTTTCAACATAAGTGAGAGAAAGTTTCAGGAGTTAGTGAAGTACTTCCCTATAAATCTTTTTTTTTTTTTAAGAAAAAAAAACATATTGGGGTCTAAAAATCTTTTTTTTTTTAGAAGTGATGCAAACTTTCCATGATGCTCTAGTTTTTTTTAAATTTGTCTAAAGCACTACAGAGCATACATTTTCCTAATGCTGTTTTGGCTTATAGATCAGGCACGACTTCATTATCCTCAGAAACTTAAATCTTTAAGTTAGATGTCAGTACATTTTGGATGTAACTAAACCTTGTTTAGACATCAGCACATGGAAGCAGCGGCCTGCCCACAGGCTGTAGACACAGTGACGGTTGCCCTTCCAAAGACTGTGACTGTGGCTGCTCAAAACATATTTGCTTGTATTACAACAAGCAGCAGGCAGTTGTTAGCACATACCATGCTAAGCTTTTTAACTTAACTTTTTTTCAGTGCCACAATAGTTTTTCGCTGAGTTGGAAAATCACAGGAGACAGGCTTAAAGCTGGTCCTTTGTTGTCGTTAGGCTGTCCTCCGGCCCCCGAACAGTCGCACACACTCGCGTCCTCCCTCTCAGCATCTCTCTGGTGTCAATAGTCAGACAAAGCCCTGGTCACTGGCTGCCATATGCTGCTCTGCTGCACATAAAGAACACAACTCTTTGAACTTTTGAGGGAGAAATCGAAACTTCTTCGTGGTCAAATGTATGAAGAGTTTATGGAATCACTACCATATTTGTGTTTTTTTTTTCCTTCTTCACTTTTTTATTTGGAGCTTATATTTCAGAACATGTTCTCATCATCAGAGTTCATCAAGTTGTACCAGCATTCATTTACACTGTTGTAACATAAACATACATATATATATATCTATATATATATATAGATATATATATAGATATATATAACAACTCAACTCAAACTTTACTATCAAGTGCATTTAACACAAGTTATGTTGACCAAAGCAATAGAATAAAACAAAATGCAAAAAGAACAAAAAGCAATTAAATCAATAAAGACAACAACAAATAAAAACACAATAGAATATATACATGTATGTTCACAAAATCTAAACCTCTGTGCTCTCTGTCCCTCTTCATGGTGACAGGGCGTAGGCAGGACCGTAGCTAATCCAGAGAACAGCCTGTTTAAGTGTGTCTCTGCTATAATCTGATTAATCTGTCCATTCATACACTCCGCTCCTCTCTCCTCTCCGGTTGCAGACCTTTTAGAATATTTAGGTGTGTGTGTGTAAGTGTGTTTCTGTGTGTAAACATGTATGTCTGTGCCTGCTGGTGTAAGAAAGCAAGACAGAGAGAGATTGTTTGGTAACAAGAAGGAAAGAAAAAAAGCTCTCCTACGGTCACCGACCCTCCTTTTGTCTGTGTTCTGTCACCTGTTAAACACACACACACACACACACACACACACACACACACATACCTGTTTTTACTACCCCGTGGGGACACCTGACTGGGAGGGTACTCGTGGGATCCACCTTTTCTACATGGTTTAGAATGTTAATTTTAATTGCTAAATTAATGTAAATATTTTGTAAAGAGAAAAATCACTTGAATTATTAAAAACACTCGCATGAAAAAAAAACCTGAATTTTGTTGTCCCGTGGGGACCGCTCTTATTTAAAATGAACAATTTTACATTTCACCACAAATAATTAACATTTCCTACCATGTTAAACTGAACAGATATAATACTACAGCAGTTATGATGAAAGTGTAATTTAACCACACCTAAACTTCTCAATCCAAACAACATTTGTTGTGTTTAAGTGCTTTATTTAACAAAACATTTTTTTTTTGGTGGCTAAATGTTTGCCAATACCTCTAGAAAAAACAATCACTGTCCCATTGGCATTTAATTTTTTTAAACAAAAACATCCAAGTTTCCTTTATCCAAATGTTTTACAAAGTAAAAACACCCATGCACATATTTTTTTCTTTTGCCGACCTTCCTTCAATCGATAATGAAGTGAACATGCCACTGTACACATATATCTATAGAAAAAAAATTATCTTTGTTTACACTGGGACAACCATGAGTAACATTTACATGCTTTTACATGAAAAAAACAGCACTATGAAATGTGCAACTATGCTTTTTTAAATCAAAACTTAGTCTTGTAGCACCTCAGTGTTGTGATTCTGTTTTTGACATAAAACTTAAAGCCACACTAAAGATTATTTCATCAAGAGAGCAGTTTTTTAATCATAACGTCCTACAGCTCGTCCCCATATCAACTCGACATGCGCGTGCTCGCATGCGTGCTCGCATGCGTGTACACGGCGCATTACTTGCTGGGCATAAACTGTGCAGCTCAAAGTGTAAGGTTTAATCACGCACAGTTCAAACATCTTATTCCAACACTGTACCAGGCTCTGATGAACCCTGTCTGTCCCTGCTGCTTCTGGTATTTAGCTCTGTTAGCAGCGAGCTGCTGCTCTGGTGCTCTGAAGCTGAACATGACTCAGCCCTGGATGAACTTTTTGACCAAAATAAATGCGTATCCTTGGCAAGCCTTGCCATTCTGTGAGGTGAAAGGTTTAAAAATAAAAATAAACCCGACATTAGCTGATACATTTTTAGTAGAAATGAGCTATTTCTCCTCCTGAACAGCAGAGACGGTAAACAGAGACTGTACGAGAGCTCCCCCTACTGATACAGGTTTGCTCCAAGCGCGTGCATGTTTCCAGACAGACTACAATGCAGAAATTTGAATTTTATTGGCTGAAAAAGTTTGGCGGCCAGAAATAATGCTAGGGGTCTACAGGAGGAAGGAGGGTCTTCAGCAGACTGACATAGTATGTTGTGGAACTCTACCCATAGATCATAGTTTAGACCTGAAATATCATTTAAAACATTTAGAAAACTTTGATACATAGAAAAATACTCCTTCTGGTGCCTTTAACTGCTTTCCAGGTCCTTTGTCCAAGTTCTTCTGGTGAAGCTTCAATA
>SSNR01000567.1:0-15385 GCA_006937965.1 Callopanchax toddi
ATAAATATGTAGCCAGTAGCTGCAAGACCCAAAACAAGAAACTGGTTTTTGATACAGGGAAAATGTATTGGAAGAAAAGGAGGCAGACCAAGTCTGGACCAAGTGGATTTACTTCCTACAAAGTGACAGTTCTACCACCATTTACCTTGTGGGAATTTTACATTCTAAAAACCCAGTGGACTCAGTACTACTGGTGATCGAGGTCAATGTGTCCCCATGTCCATCCCATTCTCATGAACGCCACATGTTATCAGGTACATCTAGATGGAAATTAATTACATCTGTGGGGAAATAGGACAGTAGGCTGACATACGTACCATGTATTCTTTAACCAGTGTGTCCAGGTCTTCACTGAGGTAGATGCTGAGACAGCTCAGCACACAAATCACACCTAATGTTGATTTCTTTTTTCTGAAACAAACAAACAAACAAAAAAACAAGTTATGATTCCATGCTTGTCAGTGTTGGAGATATACCAACATACAGGTGCTGAGGCTAACAAAGTCACTGACAGTTCCCAACTTGACCACCCCACCACCTTGTTTGACTCAGGTGAAGCTCACAAAGGTGTCAGCACATTAAGAATACAGTCATGTTGAATAGGGCCAGAAAAACATTTAACATATTAACTGTCCTATACAGCTGAGTTACACAAACTATATGTTTATCAGATTATACAAAAAAAAAACTTACATTATCCATCTGGCCCATTATGACTGTGATCTTTTTTCTGCTGCTCAACCTTGGGAATTAAAAACCTTGATCAGGTTGTCGGTCTGACGGTCCAGTTCTCCAAGGACTTTGGAGGTCAGAGGAACAGTTGTCAGTTGTATAAACTCCAAATTAATCTGTAAAAGACAACACAGACAGGATAGAGATTTTAACAGTTTGTAAAGAAAGTCCTTGATAGACTACACTTAAGATTCACACTTACCTCACTGACATCAAACAGTGCTGCTGACCACCTGCTTTGAAACTCTGGAATTGATGCACAATGTAGGCCTACNTTATACTTACAACATGGAGGTGAGAACACGAGATTGGAGGAGAATGAGACAACTAGCCAAAGAGTTAGGTATCTGAAAAAAAGAATATAAGTGCAGATTTGCATGAATCACAGACATGCCATTATTTTGCATTAAAACTGCAGAATTTCGCCAAAATGCAACAAGTTTGCACCTTCCAAAACAACCCCATGAAGTTCTAAAAATAAACTTTAAGCAAGCTGATGTAAATTAATACTACAGAGCCTATGTTACAAATTTAACAGGCTAAATGTGTGGACAAAAGGAATGCTTGCTACTGATGTTACTAGTAGTCATTTTAACCGTGATAATAGCATGACGGTTAAAACTACGAATGGTTTGTTTAATCCACTATCAAGCTGGATAACCAAGTCATAGCCAGCAAAGATGCTGTGAAAAAGCTAGCTTGTTAGCTCTGATGCTAGCGGGTGCCGGTATTGTTCTTTAAAACGACGTGACCAAGATATAACTGCATAAAATAATCACGAACTACATAAATTTGATGATAAATGCAAGCACTCGACACCCCAAGCCAATAACATTCTTTGTGTACATACACGAAACCCTTAGAGAGAATGCTACACTTACCATAGCATGGACAGTGCTAGCTCCAGAGCGCGAGTGTTCACAGGAAGTGGAGGAAGTGGTTTCCGGTTTTTCAAATTCACTTTGAAATTCACATAACTTCTATGTAAACAAATCACATACATTTTAAATAACAGAATCTTGTTCGTTTTACAGCTTTTTTTATTTAAACCATGCTAGTAAGTATTACCTAATTAAATTTAATATGTATTAAATTTAATTAAATTATGTAGATTATAATTAATTTTAATGCATACATTTGAAAAATAGAAGTTTTTCAATAAAATCTAATAGATAAAAATGCATAAAAGGTAACTCTGGCATGAATCATTTCTGTGAGTGCATCATCATAATCATCAATTTCTTATTCTTTCTTCTTCCTCATCATTACCATCATCATCGTCATCATCTTCTTCTTTTCACTATTATTAATATTTTTATTATCCATCTCTTCTCCATCATCACAATTTTCTTGTACATTGTCATCTTTTCTTCTCATCCATCATTTAGTTCATTTATTCTTGTTCAAAAACATCAAAACGAGGTTATTCTCACCATTACTTTCCAAACTGAGTAATAATCAAATAATATGTGATTGTTTTTGAAGGCATTAAGTATTTATTGGTAGATTTTTGCCTTGAAAGACGTTCAAAGTAATGACAAAGTATTAATAAAGTTGTATCTGAGCAGCGCCAGCTGAACTAAAACAGATTTAGTCATTTCTCTCGAATTTACTTGGCAGGTTAAAATGTTTGAAAGGAAACACAAGATCAAAACCTATGAGTCAAATCCAAAATCTGCAACAAAACACAAGAAAACATGGCTGAACCTCTTCCACACCTCCACCCACACAGCCTGAGCTACTTCAAAAAGAAAATTCTGGAGAACTTCACAGTTTGTTTCATTACGACATATGAGAACGGATATATATTTTTTCCACTGAAATACACCACAGCGCTAGTACATACATTCTTATCAACAAGTCAGGTGCCAGAAATACATTTTTAAGCTGACAAACACATCTTTCCCAGCATAAATCATGAAAATACCGAAGAGTAGGATGTCAAAAGAATTTTGAGCCTCGTGTTTTCAGTGGTAGAGAAAGCAGATGCATGTTTATCTCAGAAATGTGTTAGACAACAGCATCTGGCAAATGAAAATACAGCCACATTCCATAGTGTCTGCAGAGCTTTAACAAATCTGAGAACATAGGCCCTTGATCTTCTTTGAAACAATAAAAGTTAATTCCATTGTAGGGTTTAATTATATATTTCACTTTCCTTTAAAAGCATTTCCTGGGAAGGTGCACACAAGTTTCATTCATAATGGAAATTATTCATCTCTTTAGATTTATTTTCCTACTCTGTGCTCAAATTTGCACAAGAAAGTAGAAAACATATTTGCACTGCATGGTATTGCATTCTGGACTCAGCATCTGTTTGTTGGTCTCACTGTGGAAAGTGTTTACTTCATATGCTGTTTTAATCAAAAAACAGATCAGTCAGCTTTCCGCACATTTGCAGGTTGTTCTCTTTTGAATTTGTATTTTCTTTCTTTTCCTCCCTTTTCAGCAAAACACACAAGTAGGTCTCCATATGACGCCTGTGTCTAACCAAAGTGTTGAATATGCAGAATTCTCTCTTGGGCTTTTAATATTTATTACATATTATTATGATTTAATTCAAATTGTGAAAATCTAATTTCCACTACCTGAGTGCAGGCAGGCTTTTGTACAGTGCCTGTGGTGTCTTGATTCATAATTGGCTCATTATGAACAGCAAATATATTAAAAATCCTCCACTCATTGCATTATTACATTTTTAGGTATTGTTGCACCGATTATTACAAATGTAAAATTATGTAATTGCTGTAGAATGTGCAGCTTTCTCATTCTTTCAGAGTTTAAGCCGTTTACAGTGGCGGTGGATAAAAGTCACTGTCTAGTTTAGGACTCACTGTCGTTCCCATGCTCCTAATTTAGTAAATGTCACTGTCTTCTGCATCACGTCTCTGCTTCTGTAGGTTTCTGTGAGCTTTAAAAAGCCCATGGCTGACAAAGTGAACAGCTCATGGAGACGCTGTGCTTTGCTCTGAGCAGTTAACAGCTGCCGTCACACAGTTCTGGGAAGACTTGTGGTGTGAAACCATATTGTTCTTTAAGTCATGCATCAATTTCTCACTTTCTCTGATTTTCAAAAGGCGAAGCTACTCAGCCTTGGAAGGTAAAGGGCTGTTTTCACAGTACAATGACTCAGCCTGTGTGCAGAAACTTGCAGTGTCATTTTGGGGACTGATGTGCATTAAGGCTGCAATTATGTTTAATTTTTGATGTTTAGAGTTTGATGGTGAAGACGTAAGGATGAAAGTGCCCGGTAGTCCTATTAATAGGAGCTTTACTGCTCTCAAATGCTAACAGCTGAAACTTTTCCCCCTCTTTTTCTTCATACAAATATTGGAACAATTTCTAAAAGTGTGAAATCTTCTGACTGCACATGAGCAAGGTACACGGCACACTTCAGCTTAATCCGTTGGGGTTTCATTAATTCTGTTCTGCAAAAAGAGGATCAAGCTAATTTGCCCCCAACGGTCTGACCTCACTGTTCATTAAAAGCTGCATCAGAGAGACCAATTAATCAGAGTTTCTTTAATCTGCCAAAAAGGGCTAAAAAAATGAGGATGTTCTCATCCTCTCAACACACACAGACATCAAGAGATGCTGTTTTATTATTTCATTTAAAAAAAAAATCATTCCTACTTTATCCACATCCAAGATATTGCATCCCTTTTGAATGCAACTCTCAATATATGATGCTGTGGAATTTAAAAAGCATGATATTTATTTTCATTAGGCTCGAGCACCAAAGGCGGTGCAAAGGCCTGCTGAAACCCTAGTTCAATTTAGAATTATTACTCTAAGGATAGATTTGCTCATCAGTCTATGTCAGCTAAATGAGCTTGTTTTCACCTCCTAAAATAATAGATTTGCAACAAAAAAAACCCCTGCAAAACCCAATGTTTAATGTTTTATACAATGCAACAGCAAACAGCGCTGCAACTTTTACATAAAATGCATTTCCTGTTTACCTCAGTTGCTTACCCAAACGGACCCTAATGGTTTACTCACTGTAGAAGATGGGAGTATTTGTTGTGATTGGTTAAAGCTGACTGTGTTTACACCAGCTATATGCTTGCTGTGCCTGAATGAATGCAATGCCTGAGCTGTGCAGCGAGCTGCAAACAGAGCTCACATTTATGCCACGTTTAGACTCACGGTGGATTCAACCTGCAATCATATGAGACTGCTGTCTCAGTGGAGACCGACTGTCATCACTGTCAGGAGCTCTGTGCGGCAGATGAGTTCCATTCAGTTCACAAATAGGAACCAGAATTACAGAGTTAAAAGAAGCCGTTTCCCCTGTTGAACAGATTTTTTATTGGTTTTTCTCCATTTCTCCTTTTATCTCATAGTCAAAGGAAATTGAAAGAAGACATGTGGTTAATCTGCTTAAATATAAACAACACTGAAGTCCTTTACCTCTTTTTTTTTCCTATATGCCACATACGTATAAATATATTTGTGCCTGGAGTCTCCGTTACTTTTAAAACACTGAAAATAACAAGAATGTTTTTACGTCTTCAGACTTGAAAACATCTCAGTTAGTCTTTTTTCCTGCTCAGAGTGCTCTGATTACCCTCCTTATCTTTTTCTTCCAACTATAATTTCTTCCAAATCCAACTTTAAATCATGCTGCTGTTATGATCTGTGGTTTTATTATTGTTCTGAATTATAAAAATATTATTTATTTGAATTGTGCTGTTCTTAGTTTGGGTTTTCTTTCTCACCCTAGTGATGTTAGGGTTTTATTTGTGTGTGTGGTTTTGTTATTGAGCCTTTTGTACCTTATTTCTCCACTGCTTTGAGTTCTGTTGATCATCTTTCAGCTCTCACTTTCTCCATATTCATGTTCACAGTTTTCTCTATTTTCACTGAATCCAGAACAGTTCAATTGAACAGTTCTGAACTCTGTAGTGATCAATGTGATCCATTTTTTATTGGGCATTTCTTTCTATTTTAGAATACTGTAAGTTAATCAACTTTGTTTAAAGCAATACTGAGCAGTTTTTAACACTTTAAAGTGATAATATGCAGTTTTGCTTGTTTTGGGCTCCCTCTGGTGTCCGTTTTAAATCACTGCATTAAATAAAATAGCCCATAGTTCTTGCTTAGAAACTGCTAAATCTACCTGTTGAAATGTCTCCTCAGCCTTCATAGCTTTCTACAGGAGCGGTTATTTACTCCTTCAAAGAAATCAGCTGTGTTCAAGCAGGGAGAGATTGAAAAAAATCAGGAATCATGAGCTAAAAACACTCCAGCGTTAGCATAACAGCTAGCCACTTTGGGTTAGCCTAACCCTCGTGAGACACGTGACTTCCTGGACGGCGACGGAGATCTTGCAATCGTGGTATTCCGGATCTAATCACCAGATGGGGCTAAGTGACTTTTCATTAACTCTGTAAAGGGTCATATTAGCACATACTGGCTCAAGGAAAATATTTAAAAATATGAAAAAGTTGCATATTATCACTTTAAGTTAGAGCATTAAAATTGATCTCAATCATTATTTAGTTAGAAACTTGACCAGTTTCATGTTTGACAGCACTCTGCACCCCTCTATTGGCCAGATACAGGACTAGACAGTTTTGAGCCCCGGACCGTACCTCGGCCGATGATGTCACCTTCTGCTTTACGGCAGAACCGGTCTAACAACGCTAGGGGGAGAACCTCCTGCCGAGGTGGGATCGTTTCAGCAAGCATATCACAGTTTAACCAGTCTGATTATTAACCACATGGTGAAATATTGTAGAAAATAATGTTCTGAAAGAATTTCTCAACACCACCTCACAGATAAATAAATATATAAATAATTCAGCCCGAACCTGACGAGACTTGAATTACTCTGCGAGCTGACTCGAGCACGGTGAAGCCGGAAGGTAAAAACAACAAGCCAGAGAGAGGAGGATTATGAAGCGGACAGGTCAGCCCCCCACGGCCACTGGTGTGGCGACGGAGGACCGCTGCCGTGTTGTTCCCATACCCTGGACAGAACAGCAGAGGCTCCCAGCTCTCCCCTCCGGCTCAGTGCCTCCAGCTGCAGCTTGGCTGACACGCATACCCGAGGCTGAACCAGCCTGGGTAAATCTCTCCTACACCTACCTGATAATCAAAGCCTTCCTCTACAACACCTCACAGGTAAATAAATTTGTGGAATCTATGACGCACGACCCGTATGAAATGTAAACACCGGACCGGATTAGCCTACACCCATGAGCTAGCTGCTAGCTGCGATGTTTTGCACCAGGCGCCAGCCAAACAAGATCTAAAGTCTGTCAGATCTTAGCCGGTCCACAAGGGACCTGGGGGTTTTGCTCACCAGCAGACCCTAAAGTCTCGTCAGGTTCGCGCTGAATTACATGGTTCGTTTTATTCTGCTCACACACACCTGAAACGCACACCTGTATGCTCGGACAGCTGAGAGAGGCAGAGAGAGAAAGATAGACTCTTTATGAACTTATAATATTTATACATTCAAAAGAAAAGTAAAAACAACAACAACTTGTCTGACAGATTATTAGCTGAAAAGCTGATAGACTGGGCTGGAAAAAAGTTCAGGTGTGAGATGATTTACGACAGCAAAAGTGAAACTTTCAATCATAGCCTCCTAATGCCCCCTACTGGTTAAAAGTCGCTCAGTGCTGCTTTAAGCAAAGAGTTTTGAAGCCTCCATCAGGATTTTTAAAATATCAAAACTCTAAATACCGTGGAACTTTTAAAATTGGAGCCGTTTCGAAGCAAAAACAATTGGATTTGAGTCTATTTAAAATTTTATGTTATTGCAGCTCACATGTTTGAAATGTATGGAACTTTACAGTGTTGGGTGCAATAAAACTGTGTGTGACTGTGGCCCAGGGGTAGAGAGGCTCTCCTCATGTGAGAGCCCTGGGTTCAAGACCCAACCCAACCATGTGCCAAAAGTTAAAAAAAAAAAAGTGTGTATTATTGATACAATTATTTTTGCATTACTTTTTTCTTATTATTATTTTGTGTTAAAAACATAAAAGACGATTTAAGAAAATTCAAAATGTTTGACAATGCTTTTCTTATTGAAAACCTGATGTGGCCCAGCCTCACCCAGAACCTGCCTCCAGCAGCCCCCAGCTAAATAGATTTTGAGGCCCCTGACTTAGACCGTTTCAATGAGCTTTAAAGGTGTGCATACTTGATTGTCCACTTGCTGGATCAGCAGATGGTGATGAATCCCAGTCATCATCCTCTGTCCCACAAGCAAAGAAATGTGCTGCCTCAATTCTTGGAGAACAAGGCTGATGAACTCAACTTATTTCATTGAACCAAGGAAGTTATCTTTAATGTCTAAATCTTTACAAATTTGGATTAATTAGATTTATTTCCCTTTGTACATTTACACATGAAATGGTGGAAATACCCTGTTAGTGTTGTTGACCCCTTGACCAAAGTATAAATCAGTATAAGAACGTAGGAGGATTTTATTTTTAAAAAGTGTCCGGGGATTTGAAAATCAGCAAGAATAGAGGGTCATAAGAGTCCTTACTCCTACTTGGAAAGCACTGACAAACAGCGCTGTCGATAAGAGGTCTGGTCAAGTCAAGGTCAGGCTGAGGAGTCTTCAGTCGAAAGAAGTCAGAGTTTCCAAGTTGTGCTCTGATGATTCTTCAAACAACATATAACATAACAGAGCATCAACCTGTTTTTATCTGGCTGCACCACTCAAGGTAAAAAGTTGTTATTTAACCTTTCTGCTGACAGACATGCATATAAATATATATATATGGTGAAAAATGTCTTTATTCTGTTTTCAGCCGATACAGAAGGAGAAATTAATTGATTTCCTTTTAGATCTGACCCAGGCTTATCAGACTTAAATGCATTACTAAGATTTAACTATCAGTGTTTAGCCTGAGCCATAAAGATGTTCAAAAACTATTAACCCTCACTGAAAAAAGACACAAGGTTATGTAGCGCTACATTATCCTGTAGATGTAACATTTAAATAAAAGCATGGTGGAAAAACACAATAAATAAGACTGATAAATAAAAAGAAAGTGTAAAAGAAAAAAGTTTAAAGGGTTTCTTTCACCTTTTTTAGATTTGGGGTTTATAATCAGGTGAACTGAGTTTTGATTCTGCTTGAATAAAAGCATCACAAGGTTTGTGTATGTATTGTGTGTTCTGGTTCACAAAGTTTGGACATTTTTAAAATATATATTTGCTTACTAAAATATGAAAAATAAGACATTACAGAAACAATCAGCATAATTAACCCCAAACTTTTATTTATAAATTCATGACTCCATTTAGATTAATGTTAAATCACACATTTTATTTGAACTGATGTTATACTTAAGCCAATATTTTGAATTGAAGCAACCAAACTTTGGTCTTGGATTAATTCATTTGAAATATCCATGGCATTTGAAAGATCTGATTAAATAAAACCATCGTTTATAATCACTATATTGTGATGGACAGCATCTGGTTTCCAAATCCGACGTCTCGACCATCATCTATCATTTTGGAGTATCATCTCTGTACCTTGAATTTTTTGTTCCACCTGTCAAGCTGACTGATCCTCAGAGCTTCACTCAGATTCACTAAACATGAGCCAAAACAGTGTGGCGCTCTGACAGGAACCCCACACTTCCTGAGATATAATATATCAACCCAGTTAATTTGTTCCTCTTTGCAATTTATAATATTCATCCATGCGGATGACTAACTTCACAGAACTCTTCCATTTTTCCAAGAAGCAATTACCTGACGTCCTAGTATCTGTCATGTCTCTGGCAGTAACGCATTAAACTAATTTTGGGACTGACCTTGATTGTAGGAGTCTCATGCATTTAGATGTTAAGAGACCGGCTCTCTACATATCCGTTAATGAGGTACCAACAGCTAATTATGCAAAACAGGTGTCGTAGTGGGAGACTGATCCACATGTTACTTGCATTTTGTTCTTTTACTATGATGTTCTGGAATCCAATTTAATGGAGATGTATGCTCATCAAGTTACCGGGAAGAATTCCAATTCGTTGCAATAGACACTTGCAGTATAATTAGCAATGCACCATACTTATAAAACTCCTTTGACAGGAAAACGTAATGCAGCATAAAATAAACATTGAAAAACCCTGCATGTGTACTGATGTGCAACAGCAGTTTCACTTTTAGAAATATAGAGCTCATTCACAGATGTGGATGTAATTATAAGATAAAAGGAAAGCGGAAACAAAAAGGAGAATACAAATCAGGAATAAGACATGAAGAAATAAAACAAACCATGTCATTAGTTGTTTAGAAGTGCAGCTTTAGAATGAAGAATTTAGTTTTTTTAATCTTTACCCACCTCTTTACTGAAAATCAAAAGGATCACATAATAACTGTTTTGCAGGAAAAAACAGCTGCACTCATCTTTAAATGCATACCAGAAGAGACGGATAGAAACTTTGAATCAGAAGCCAACTTCACTGTTAAGCTGCACCAGGAGACAACTTCAAAGATAAAGAGGACGTTTCTGCAGGACGGTGATAAAGCAAAAGAAAAGATTGCAGAAAGCTTATTAAAATGATCAACTCTAGATGGCCAGCCCATCCTTCTGATTAAGAATAAGGGTCCTCGTCCTCATTTTCAGAGCAGTTGGGTTCAGGATATGCTCTTTCTGTGCACAGCAATACTGTCACAGTGCTGCCAGCCAGCTTAAATTATGTAATGGTCATTGCTATTACCCTTACATAGAACTCCAGAGTTCTAAAATTTGATGTAAATAAATGGCTCCACTGCACACTGAATTGACTTTACAATTGATCAAACATGTGGCGGTGTAGGTTCTGTGAACCGCATGCAACAGAGGAAAAACAGGAAAGGACGCTCTAAAAGCGTGAGACGAAGACAAATGGCATGTCCAGGTTATCCTGTGTGATAATTGCAAGAAATATGAACACTGAATAAATGATGCGATTTCAGACCACGCATGAATAGCACACATCACTACCCTTGAACTAAGCAATGATAGCACTAATACCCTGTAGCAAGGAGATTGTGGGTTTGCATCCCAGCTGTGGCCTACTGGAATTTGCATGTATTGCCCCCTTAACCTGGTAGAGGTCAGAAGGGGTGTGGCGATAAATCCTGTTTGGATAAAACAGAGAGGCAGGAAACAGGAGCTTGTTAACAACCAACAGCAGGATTTATTCTGCAACAAATATCCTTCACAACACTCATTTGCTGAGATGTCTTTCAAACACATATTTTTACCTAACAGTCTTTGGTGATAATTTGAACAACGGTTATTGCTTAAAGACCACACACAAGGTAATTAAGAATAAGAATTATCCAAAAATGAGGTCCTCCCTCAGCTGACATGCCAATGTGCATTAGTGCATCTGTAATTGGACATTAAACTACCACATTCCTAACATTCATCCAGTGTAACTTCATATATGTACTGTTTGGAAACATTTTACAGTTGAACAACACAAAACAATAATCTTAACTTGACTTCTCACTCAGTACCAAACATAAGCACATTGACTCAAGAACATATACATAAAATGTAGTATCATACCCGTTTAAACATGTACTTAGTGCATATATTAGGTTTAACTAAACATAAACCACCATTTATATCTTCTTTGCTTACATGCTGCTCTTTCTGTTAGCAGTTAGCATCCAGTTCGCTAGCTTAGCATTGTAGCATTCTACACAATGTGTGCTCTCACTCATCTTTACCGTATTGGCTACATCAGTTAAATCTCTGGACCTTTTTACCACTCTGGGCAGTTAATCTACCACTAGCTGACACACTTTAAGAGGCATATGACCCACCTGTTTGGATAAAACAGAGAGGCAGGAAACAGGAGCTTGTTAACAACCAACAGCAGGATTTATTCTGCCGTAGCCTGCCTCTGGTGTTTTTAGTACCTCTAACCGATGTGCGCCCTCCTGTGGCGACTCTGTGTACTGTACCTACATCTGAACAATAGTATAATGAAAATGCCTTTGCCCATACTTTTCCACACCATGGATGAATAATAAAATAAAATAAATCATGAGGGGTGTCTTTTTTTTTTATTATGTTTTTTTTTCACTGGTTTTCTTTAACCCTTTACACATGTTCTCCCCATGCATGCTCCCAAATGCATACTAGGTTACTTGGGGACTCTAAATTGTCTATAGGTGTGATTGAGTACATGAAAGGTTATAAGTCCTGTGTGGCCCTGTGATGGACTGGAGACCTGTCCAGCGTGTCCCCCACCTCTCACCCTGTGACTGCTGATAGACACCAGCTCCCTGTGACCCTCACTGGATGAAGTGTTTCAGAAATGGATGGATGTGAATTCAGCTGACCCTTTCTCAACTGTTTCTTTCATGGTTGACCTTGCTGTCTTTTATATTGCTTTCTCCAGTCTCTCTGACAGTGTTTCTGGATTGTTTAAAATATTTTACAGCTTACTTTTAAAGTAAAAAGTGTTTTTTATCCATGTTATTCAAACAAGCCTCAAAAAAGCCCTGTAACCCGAGATTCTCTTAGTTGTTCCAAAATCCAGACTGAAGCACAAAGTTGCAGTGATTTGGAAATTTCACAATAACATGTTTACTGTAGTGTGGTGTAGCGTTATAAACTCTATTTTTATGGTTTACATTACCACTGCCTTCTGTAGAGATCTAGCAAGTTTTTTCAGTCGGACACAGAGGATTTCTCTGAAGCTTTCACTTACTAGTCTTACAAAAATATTTCTAGGTTCATTCTGATGCCACAGTGAGTAGATTATGCATTTAATATTGACGAATAGAAGTCTGAGTCGGAATTAGACTTTACAGGTATTATTTATGAAAAGACGGATGAACAGACAGTTATAAGCAGTTAGCAGATAGCATGAGGTAGCAGGTTGAAGCTTTTGGGTCAACACGGTGTTATTATGTTCTAAATTGAATCTTTAAAATAAAGTTTTAACAATCTGAGCCTGTGATGTTTAGGCTAGGGAGTTTAACTTAATTTAGTTTAGTTAGAATGGAGGAGGTGTTGAAGGATAAGTTACGTGGAGTGTAGAGCTTATCAAGCAGAGGCCTTCATTTACCAGATTATGGTTCTCACCCGTACCAGCGATGGTCTCAATGGATCCGACCGATGTGAACTCGCCTCGTCGAGGTGGGGGCACCCAGCCAAGGAGAGACGTCCGCTCGGGGAGGTGGTTCGCCAGCAGGACAAACCGGGCGGTCCGAAAGTACCAGCGGTAGCGAGTTTCAGTCCATAATCCATGGTCGCAGCAAGGCTGGGCTCATGTTGGATTAGGAGAGGAAACGGCGTGTTTCCTTCTCTTGAGCCAGATGTGAGATCGGCCGTGAGGGTCTGATACCCACACAAGACAAGGCCGTCTCTATGAGGAGCTCAGCTGTGTAGCGAGTAGGAACAGCTGAGAAGTCTTGTCTCTTCAAGGAATGAAAGAGAACTGACGTGTGTCAGGAAGTGGAAAGGTTAAGATGGAACCGAGTGGTGATGTGGACCTATGAGGGAGGTTCTATCAAGTGACTCAGATTTTTAAAACCATATTTCCTGAATAAGTAAATATGGAATAATATTGATTTTTAACCTTAGCAAGGTAGAAATGTAGAAAACCAGATGATTTAAGGTTTATATAAAATAATCCTGAAACAGGAGAAACACATTAACATTTGAATGTGTTAGTGCAATGACCTTGTACTGGAACATTGTGAAACACTTCAAATGTAAACAAGATTAGACCAGCAGTATCATAAGAAAGGGAACACTTTAGAATCTGAATTTATTATTCAGAGAGTCTTAGGTTCATTATAACCAAGAGAGTCCAGTTGAGGTCATCTGGGAAGTGGACACCTGAAAGTGGACAGTTGGACACCTGTAGGAATCTTGATTCAGGTTAAAACATAATAAAAGAGTCATTTTATTCCAAGTTATTGGGAAAAAGATGGGTTATTGTTGTGATGGTCAGCAGGGGTCAAAGTTTTGACAGAGGTTTGATGATGCTACAGTGGCAATACCCTTCTTAGTTACCACAACTTTTTTGCTACATGTACAAATTACACATCAATCTGTAGACATTTTTGCTTTCTTTCAGCCAGGGTGTGTCTTCCACATTAAGATTTGCAGCCAAACTCATTATATCAAAACACATTTTATATATATATATATATATATATATATATATATATATATATATATATATATATATATATATATATATATATATATATATATATATATATATATATATATATATATATATATATATATATATATATACACACACAGTATAAATTTTAGTTTTTCCACATTGCCAACAGCAGTTTGAGACTTCTATTGACAATAAGCCTGCATATTTGTGCCTGTGTCTCACAGATGTGTGGTTACCATGGTGACCTTAATAAGCCACTGGTAGCAACTTTAACATTCATTTCAATCTTCTCACATCTTATATTGTTTATACAGCAAAACTTTGATTATTACAACAGTTTGTCTTAATTTTATATTGGAACTTACAGAAAAATGACTGAAAATATGAATGAATGAATGAATGAATGAATGAATGAACAGATGAACGAATGAATGGATGAATGAATGAATGAATAAAAAATGAAATTGATTTTATTTCAATTATGCTGGGCTTACACCTAAAGACTTTGACAAGATTTTGAAAAGACTCTAAAAGATTATCAGCTCACATCTAAAGACTCGGGTTAACAGTCGACTAGTCTCAGACTAAAGATTTTATAAAGACTGAGTCTTGTAGGAACACTAATTACAAGACTGCAACTAGATTATGTTAGGATTTCATTCCCACAAAATTCCTCCCATCATGCTCTGTGTGATATAGTGATACTATATTATGTTGATATAAAGAGAGTATAACTGTTCTGCTGGGCAATTCTATTTTATTTGTGGTTACACAGTGCCATCTAGTGGTGATTTTATTATCCGAGTTTTTCCTGTTGTGACGGAGAATGTCCGGGTTTTGTGTTGTCAATAAAGTTTCCCAAGATGAACGCTGGTTCTCAGTTATTTGCTGTTATGGATATAATAACAAGTAAGTCCAGTTCCCAAGTTATTACACTCTGTAGAAGTTAAAAATGGAGGAGAAGCATCTTTTAGCTACTTTAGCTTTTGCCACTGCAGTCGTTTGTAGTGAAAAGAAAAAGACGAGAAAGCGTCAGAGAATATGGGCACGATCTTGGCTGCATAAACGGGACAGCAAGGTCTTGTTTTGTTGGGTTATGACTGACAGGGCTTCCTGGTTCTGCAGTGAGAACGAATCTTATTGGTTTTTGCTTGTTGTACGTCACTCCGACTACGCTCCGACTACAAAAAATATCTAGCAGGTTGGATATGAAAGACTGGAGAAAGACTGGCATAAATCGGGTCGCCGACTGCAGATTATCCCCTTACATCTAACGACCGCGACGACGGGAGCGCGCAGAGACTCCGCTAAGATTCCTAAAGACTGGCAGTCTTTAGTCTGTGACCGTGAAAATCGTTAGGTGTAAGCCCAGCATTACTTACAAAAAGTCCAAATAAAAAAAATTAGAAAGTCCTCATCAGATTACACATTTAGTTGTTTTCCACTTCATGTCTTTCAATTTACCCCTTATGTGAATTCCAAGAGGTTTTTATGCTTTGTCTCTCTAAATGCTGCTCAACAAATCTACC
>SSNR01000567.1:15427-28070 GCA_006937965.1 Callopanchax toddi
CCCCTTTTGTGAATTCCAAAAGGTTTTTTTTTTTTGTCTCTCTAAAAGCTGCCCAACAAATCCCCCCCCCCCCCCCCCCCCCCAAGAACATTTTAACAAGGTTTTGGATCTTATATCTTAGCAAATCTTTACTGATGGTGTATAGCAAATTAAACCTCCAGTGACTTCAACATCTTAAAATAAACACAAAGCTGAATATAGCTGGAAGTTTTTAATTGGTTCACATAAAAGTCTGATGTTTGCAGTGAGACAAATTTTAGCAGTACACACGGTTGTTAATTAAGTCCAGCCATCGTAAAATGGATTTTATTATTAATATAGAACATGCGCATTGTTGTAAAGAAAAGTAAGAAGAAGTTTACAAAGTGCACGTAGTGTATCTGAACAGAGGTTCAGGAATGAGATCTGTGTTGTTTATTTAATGTTATGGCAACATCTTTTTGTTTCTCTTAGAACGATTAGATTTTTTTTCCTGATAAGTACAGTGCATTCACGTGATTTTTTCAATGTATACTGAAATGACAGAAACTTGTAGATTTTACTGAACTGTGAACTCTTCAAAAAGCTTCAACTGTGTCTATTTTATAGAATGAGACCATATAAAGGCTACCAGTGTATGTTACGTGAGAGCCCTGCCAACATGCTAATTGAAGATTTTAAATATCATTTAGTTCAAATCTGATCGCACCAACACCTTTCACAGTCTCTTATAAAGGTTTGGACTTAAAGTTCAGTTGATAAATGGCAAGTAGAATGCTTGGTCATCTTCCCTTTTCTTCCCCCTCCTGATCTTCAACTTTTATTCAACTGTCATCTGCAGAAATCTTTTACTAAAGTTTTTAATGAACCAGGGCCACCTGACATGTCTACTTATTCAAATGACATCAAATACCCACAAACTTTAATGAATGAACTGCAAGATCAGTAGTAGTTCACCACCTTCAGATTTCTGGGCACCCATATCTCAGCCGACCACTGGAGTAGCAACATCAAGGCTCTGGTAAAGAAACCTCAGCAGTGGCTACTTTTCCTGCACATCCTCAGAAAGAACAAACTGGCCTTCTACCACTCCTGGAGAGTCTCCTGACAAACTGTCTGGGTGTGTGGTGCACAGATTTCACAGCTGAGGACAGGAAGTCGGTGCAGAGAGTTATAAACTCCGCTCAAATGATCATTTGCTTCCCCCTGCCCTCTTTGAAGGATATCTCCACATCCTGCAGCCTCAGAAACACCAAGGCCATCACAGAAGACCCTTCACATCCTTCCCACCCTCTGTTTGACCTGCTACCCTCTGGGAAACGTTTCAGGTCGGGGGGGACACACCACCAGACTGAACAACAGCTTAGTCTATTTTATTCTGTTTGCAATAATCACTGCTTAGTTGTAGTGTGAAAAACTAATCACAGAACGTGTTATTTTAAAAGTGTTAGACCGTTTGTGTGTTCAGGTTGTTCTTCAATGTGAGGCCTGCATAACTTACCAAATAAACTAATTCAGTCAATATTAGATGCAGGAGAGGCTATGAGCCATTCCTGGGGTTCGGTGCAGGTTGGGATATATTAAAAAAAAACATGCTGCAGAAAAGCAGGCCCACCTCAGGACTGGGTCACCTGTACAGTATATTTGAGCCTCACATGGTTTTGAGCTAGCCGTGAATGCTACAAATTCCCCAAACACAACTTGTTTTCTTTAGAGGCCTGAAATATGAAGCTAATTTTTAATACAGTCTGGTGGATCCACCTTCACTTATCCTAATAATAGAATCACCCCTGATCAGGGGTACTATAAAGCTGGTTATCACTTACTTTGAGTCATGTTTATGATCCTGTGAATGTAAGGCATTATGTGTTTGAAAGTCAAATAACTATGATACATCAGGTTGTGTAGTCTCAATCCTGAGGTGTAACAATTACCAACTAAACATACTCACTCCCTTCAGTCTAATATGATCGAGTGTTAATAAAATCATACTAGAATGATAAGGTGTGAACTGGATAGCTAGTAATTAAATTAGATTAGATCTGTTTATTGTCCTGAGAGAACTTTTGTTTTATGTCTTTACACAAATAAACGAATACAGTAAACCTGATTGAATTCACCACAATACATTTTTTCACAAGTTGTTTAATGTCAAGTTTCTACTGCAGGTTGTGCAGCGTCAGATTTATCAGGCTGACTTTTTGAGAAACAGTCAATCGTTCTTCAAACTGGATAGATTGCTAATGACTTTTACATTTTCATTCAAAGACCTTGCAGGCTATGTTGATTCATCAGTCTGTTCTTTGGCTGGGAAATCAACAAGGATGACATTTGTGGATTTGTGAAGAATGTCTGAACAATTATTTAAAGGCTCAGTGATATCTCACACTCAAGCATGACCCTGTGAGTTTTAGTACACACTCTTGTCAAATCTATGAGAAAAGTTGACAAATTCATGAGAAGTTTTAAAATATATGTTTTGTGGAAACCAGTGCAGGATTTAAAAATTGTGAGTTTATTTTGTTTAAATAAATTTAGCACAGACTGCATCCTGAATGATAAAAGCACAATGCAGTGAAGTCATTGTGCTTAGATGATATGTGCTCATTGTTTCTTTGATACAGCCTTTTAATGAGTTGAGAGCTAAGCTAATGACAGCAGTTACCACGAATTGATCAAATGATGAAATGCTACAAAAACTACTCTTTGTACATTAAAATTCCCTTTAAAGCATTCAGAAAGGAGTTTTCATTATGCCACTAGATCTTTCACAACACTGGATTGTCAAAGCAGGCAAGTGCTTTCACATTGAGCTTTTAGAAAAGTCAAAAGGACCACACTATCTAACTGCAACCGTGTGGACTAAATGCAGTGTAATGACAGCTGTGGTGACCTTTACATGTCACCTGTCTCAGCCAATTTGTGTGTGCTTGATCCTTTAAAGAACAAGCCATTACACTGACTTCCATGGACCCAGCAACACAACGCCAAAGTTAAAATAAGCATTTTCAGATGTGTTAAACTGGGCTAAAAACAACAAGTATCAATACCTAATACAGTCCAGTACTTATGAGGGTACATACAGGGTACTTATGGGGGTATGTACACCATAAGAACAGAGTACTCATGGTTGTACATATATAGCAGACGTCACTAACAGGCAGACTGTGGTCCGAATATGGACCCAGAGCCAGTTCTGTTCGAACTGGCAGCAAATCCAAGACCTGGTCCTTGTTCCAGGAGGAGAGGGCGTGTCCAAGGATGTGCACAAGTGCTACTGCGGATTCGCTGCTCGCTCGGCACCCAGCATGCCCCCTCCCTCTGAACAAGACTGCACCATGCATGGTTCGGAACTCGGTTCAGGGTGGGGTCACGCCCACTTTACAACCCCTTAGTAAAGTTCAAGCAGAACACTACCCCTACGCAGCTCCAGGAAGAGATGCTGCTGCTGGTTGCTATTGGCTACAGGCAGGCAGCATGTGTCCCCACCTCCCTCGACCAAGGACTACTGATCTGGACCTTTGGCATATTTTGTTGACTATTCATATCGTAGTGTAAATACAGGGGTAATTGCAGGGGTATGTATATGGTTCTAACAGCGTACTAACGGGGTTACATACAGAGTATGTACAGAAGTACTTACAGGGATACTTATAGAGTAAGTGCTTGGCACTTAGTCTATAGCCTAAGTATCCCCATAAGTGCCCTATATTTACTATGTATTTACCCCTTTAGGTTTTCTGTACGTGCCCCAGGAAATATCCTGTACATACTTTGGCAAATACCTGGTACATACTCCCATAAGTATTCCAACCAAACTCTGTGCTGTCATTGTCACAAACTAATGCAGGTCAGTAAAGGATTAAACGATAACTAATCCTTGTAGTTTAAAGCATTAACTGAAACACCTCATTTTTCTTTTCTCTTAGTTAATTTGGTCACTGGGAATAGAGCCAGAGTCTATCAGTCTGGAACGAAGTGCACTTCATGAAAGTTCAGACAACAGATCAATACTCAACATCCTTAAGGATGAGGCCGCTAAGACAAACTGAGAGAAGAAAGAGTGCTTTGATACACAGGAAATGTAGGAATAACAAATCATGCCAGGCAGAAAGACTAACAAGTCAACCATAAGTGCTGAGAGAAAGATCAATGGGAAAATGATACATGGTGGAATATATCGGTAATGTTGTAAAGTTCTGCAAAAAATCTGTCTTTTCAAACAAATAACAATGATTCTGTATAGGACTGGGTTAAACAACTTTATAAGTAATAGTATAAACACAAATGAGATGCTATATTATGAGTTTTGTTTTTCTTATGTCACGCAAAACAGTTACTGATGTGAAAGACATTGTAGGGTATATACATTGGTTGTACGGTCATTAAGCTCCACTTCAGAGAATGAGAAAGCAAATTAAGACGGCATGTTTTTGAGCTTTATTGTACTTTTACTATGAATCTCTTGGCCTAATCGACTGGTAAAAGGCGTTAAAAACTCTCACTCCTACATTAGAAGTGTTAAAAGCATTTATTCATAAACATGTCATTTTTCATCCTGTGTGAAGCAATTATTCAAAATAAAAAAATATATAAATAAATTGTTATGTTTAAATGCTTCCTGGATTATGAAGTTTGATTTTGTGTAACTAGCCTTGATGACAATGTGTTAATATAATTCTATACAGCGGAATAAAGTTAGATTTGACATCCTGTTTTAGGTTTTATTCATGAATAAAACAGTGAGACAATCATATAACTTCAGCCTGTTAGGAACATTTTCCATCATCACACAATGCTTGAAGTTATTAGGATAAAATAGTAAAGCTTTAAACTAATCATTATGGTTAATGGTTGTTCAAAACTGGTATTGTTTCTCTTCAGAAATCCAACAAAGTTCCAGTAATGTGTACTGAGACTACAATATGTTATTGTATTCAAGTTGATTTTACTTTATTTATGATGCTATTGTGGAAATCTGAACTATTTCCAACAGAGTAGCAGGAACATATGCAGTGATGCATTTAAAAGCAGTATATTCACTGACTCCAGCAACAGTCTTAAAGACGAATCGACTCTCCCATCTCTTTATGGCGTCCCATAGGATGCATGCTATTCATTTAAAAAGTAATAGGTTTAATTAGTCATTATAGCATAATATGAATGGCTGTATTGCAACAGATATAATTATCATCTTCTATGAGATAGTTATGTTAATAATGCAAGTGCTAAGGGTCATCAAGCTTAATGGGAATGAGTGTCTCCAATGTTCCACATGGCGGCCAAATACACATGAAGGATCTCCAGGCAATGCATCCTGAGGGAAACCAAGAGAGCCGCTGCGCTGTACATTTTGACACTTGATCAATTTCAGCATCAATTAAAAGAGGCTTCAAGAGTTCCGGTGAGATCTTTAACCACCTCCTGTTTTGTCTTACCAACAACAGGTAACAGTACTCCACTGCTCCTTTATGAAAAACAAAACGCAGTGATGAATGCACTCTATTTACACCGTGAACAGAGTGGACTAATGGCGCTCAGCAAACGAGCCCATAGTGAATGTGTGCTGCAAAACCTGCATTAGAAATGCATGCAGGCTAATTTGGGTTTTGTGTTCTTTAAACCAACATTATGTTTGATTCATTCTGAATGCTGTGCACATAGTCTGGTTTCAGAGCATTCAGAAACATTGCAATAAAGAACCTGAACAGTTCATGTGACTGCAAAGACAATAAAATATGACTCACTTATTTTATTATTAGAACTTAGGCATATGACGTCAACAAAACCCACGAAAACATTCTGAAACTCTTGGGAGAAAAAAACAGCAGTTTCATTGAAAGCATCTACTGGTACTGTCCTCAAATGATCCTTTTTTGTTGACAAGTTCTGTTGAATGGTGATCGACTTTTCTGTTTTACAATTTTGAAGCAAAGCTTAGATTGTGAGATGTGGATATTGAATGTTTTCACACTTCTGCTTTTTAACATAAAAAACTGCAAACAATGTGATTAGACTGCTACAGATGGCTACTACAGGATGAGAGTTATTAGCACAAATTTGTGCACACGCACACAAACGATAAATCTAAGAACCTTGCCTTGAATCTCAATGTTCAACGCAAAAATATCCATGTCCTTAATTGATTCATTTCTGATAAACACAGAACTTTAACATAAATGGCTTAATAACAACTAAAAAGTGAAAATTAATGAGGGGCCAAGCATCAAGAGTCTATCCATCATCATATGAAAGTGGAGTCTGTTGTAATTTTTAATGGTTCAGGCCAAATCCACCCAAAGGTAGGATAACACTATAGATACAACCAGAACATTATTGATAATTTAACAATCAATAAAAATAGTTGTGTGCATTCCACAACAAAATGTAAAGGATAGGATGCACTTTGGACAAAACTAATAAAAATATAATAATGAACATAAATGTTTGTAAAACAGTGGTTGTATGAACCACTAGAATAGTTTAAAATGCATTGTTGTCAATTTTTATTGTAAGCTATGTTTCAGTCGTGGCAATAGCAGAAACTAATTCTAGCTTGAATGATTCTAATTTTGCTGGAAAATATGTATTGCTGCAAATAAACCACAATCAGCTTTCACTGCATTTAACACAAGTTAGAAGGAAGGACTGGCTCTATTGGGACAAAACACCTGCAGAAAAACCCTGCTGCAAGTGAACAGGAGGAAGACTTTAAATTAATAATATATGTTTTTAACTCCTCTGATATGTATAAATGCTGTCAACATACAACACTGGCGTACACACAGAGAGGATGTGGTAGCATGGCAGAAAGCAGCCTGTGAACATTTTATTTTGTAACCACATACTTTATGTCTGGCATTTATAGATCACTATAGAACCTCTTCATACGACTTACTGTCACATTAGACAATTGGTCCATTTTTACATAATACATTGTTTGGTATTGTTTGATGATATCAAGTTTCTTGGTCCCTGTGTTCAAATGTTTTGTTAATCTGTTTGTCTTGGTTGTGTGCTTTACAGATTATCATACACTATGGCAACCAACACCCAAATGAGGGTTGCCACCTTTTTAATTGGCTGTTTGCTACAAAAAAACATTTTAACTCTATCTATTTGAATAACTTTATTTAGATAACCTATTTTCTGAATGCAATTGATGTACAATCTAAGTTATGTCCAAACACCCAACTGAATCAGTCCAAAAGCCTTGACTCATATTTAATTTTTAGATTTTACTTGGTTAAAATCCATAACGAAATTTGTAAATTTCCTCCACTGAGGTTCAATATAAAATACAAACCTAATAGCGATGCATTATCCCAGCAGAGGATTTTGATTTCATAGTGCAGGTTTATTTATAGTTTCTAAAGGTAGAATGGAAGGCAGAGCCGTTAGCAATCAACCTCCTTTCCTCTGGAACTTGCTCCCAGTTAGACTTTAATTTTTTGATGAAGCC
Source organism: Callopanchax toddi (assembly GCA_006937965.1). Lineage (NCBI taxonomy): Eukaryota > Metazoa > Chordata > Actinopteri > Cyprinodontiformes > Nothobranchiidae > Callopanchax > Callopanchax toddi. Next base: position 22,869 of record SSNR01000567.1, read on the forward strand.
TGAAGTTGGTGCTGACTCAGCTTGCTCTGAATCACCCCTTAGGTCATTCTGCTGTAGGCTCAGGTAGTAGTGAGCTCCCATGATGCACTGAACGCCTCCCTTCTGTTCTCCATTATCCCACAGTACATGTACATAGGAATAACTCACTGACATTGTCTTGTAGTTAGTGATTTTCTGCAGGGATTTTTGGCTCTGGTGTCGAGTGTATAATTATATTTCAAAAACTTTAAAGTAATTTAACATTCTTTCATGTTTCCTTGCTGTCATATCGCTACACTTTCATGTAGGGTTTACCTTATATGTGAATGCACATTGTTCTCCTGCTCTTCTTTGCTGATTCCACCAGCACAGAGGGTCAAGCAATTAAACTCCACATTGAAGCGAGGTTATCGCCGTCTATAACAGAAGTGCAACAGATAAAGACCAGCTGGAAGGCCACATAAACAAGACGTGGCACAAGATGTTTGTTGCCTGTTAGGAGGCAGCTATCAGCGCATGAGGGGGATCAGGAGAGCTTCACCCCCTTCTCACATCACCATGAACAATACAGATTAACCTGAACATCACCCACAGCCAATTAAGGGGCTCTGGAGGGCTCTGTTGCTGTTTTTAGTGAGTGACTGCTCTGGTGAAAGAGAAAAACGAAGGGAAACATTTTGAAAGCCTAAATAATGAAGACTGAACCTGTGGCCCTTTTATTACTGCTCTCATGATTGCTTGGAGATGTCATGCAACACATCAGCAGGTGCCTCCACCAGTTATCTAACGTCAGATTGGAACAATTTAGATCCAATCTCTCTTGCAGGGCTTTGACCTATCCTGTGCTCGGTTGGGTGGATATTTTTCATGCTGGAAACAAAGGCTACATATTTTCAACCATTACCTGGAGCTCAGTGATGTATACAAAATAATCTACAGCCTATTGTTTTAGGACATTATGTTTTTATATATTTTTTATTATTATTATTCTACTTTTTTGGGGGGGAGGGGGTTCTAGCACATTTAGACAATTTAGAGGTTGCATGCTGCATTTAACTCTTATTCTTGAAGAGAACATATTGAGCAATTTCATTTACATTTCTTAAAAAAAACAATGAAAAAAGGACATAAATGTAAATAGAATATATTTTTAAAAGCCTCTGATAAACCAGAAACAAAGCAAAACCAACATAAAGCAAACCCACGGAGTGAAGGAAAACTACATCTGTTTGTTTTCTGTCTTCTTTTAGGTAAGCTGCAGGATGTGTTGTGCTGGCCCCTAGCTGTTTAGCTCATGTATCGTAAACTATCTGAGCCAAATCACACAACAGGGGCCTCCCAGCTTCACGCCACACAACTGCTGTATGTGGCTCAGCAGTCAATCCCATTACTGTTTTCATAACTGCAATTTTTTGGCTTAATCATATACATTGATATGTTAAAAGAAAAGCATAGTATTACAGTGACAACATGTTTCCATATAGATTATAATTACTGATAAAGAAAATGTGATTCAATTAAATATAGTTTTGCATTTTTATTTAAGAATTACTGCTGAAATTTGCCATGCTGTAGATTGTAGAGCTCATTTTTATGGCTTTTAAGGGGATTTTCTCCCGTGCCAAATTACTGTGGAATTGGTTGCACCTAAGGACAGAGAAAGGTGAAGTAGAGGGTACGTCAGTAACAACCAGTGGAATGGAAAACTGTGTCAGGGATTAACACAATCTAGTAGTGTTTCACTGTTGCCCCAAAAAAGTGCTACATCATGTGCTTTTTCTTCAGCTGTATGTTTTTTCTTGTAGCTGCCATGAATAACATTTGTTTGGTTTATAATGGAGTCTTTTGCGATTTTTATTTTGTTGAACATTTTGGTCCTTTTTAAAGAATGAACTGAGAGTATTTCACTAAATGAAGGTCTGGGATCATTTGATCTAAAGGGAGTACATGTATTGCATTTCTTTTTTCAGTTTTTGGATATTTAAAAAATATTTAGATAGATAGATATTAAGTAGCTTTGTAAATGTCATAACATGTGTTGTGTTCTAATAAGTCACAAATTTGAGTGACTGAATTTTAATTGACTGAATTTTTCTCGAAACAATTTAAACAGCATGGTGAATCCATGACTTTTGACATGGCTGAGACAAACAAAACCATCCATCCATCCATATTCTACCACTGATACATGATCTGGTTGCTCCAGAGAGGATATTTGATCCCAGTTGGTTCTGGTTCCTCTGGGTTTTCTCCCACTGGAAAATGCTCAGAAAACCTCCAGAGGAAGGCAACCAGGAGCTATCAGACCAAACCCGCTCAGCTGACTTCTTTTAATAAGAAGAAGCAGTGAAACCACTCTGACCTCTTTCCAGACAACAGAGCTTCTCATCTTTAAACAGAACCCTTCAATCTGCTTGTGTCTGGGATCTTTTGGTCATGATTCAAATCTCATGAGCAAAGGTGAGCCTTGGAGTGTAGATGGACCATCTGTGCCTTTATGCTAAAGTTGCTCTTCCTCACAACAGACTGGACAAAACCTCATAGTCACCAAGATTCTGGAACTCCTCCACTCACTCCCAACCTGGAGAAAACATCCTGCCTTTTTCTCAGCCTCAAACATGGAGGAGCAGACTCCCATCCTGGTCAGCTGCAAAATGCTCTAGTGCATGTTGAAGGTCATGGCCTGAAGAGAGCAACAGTGATGATAAAAACATGAACAATTCCTAATACATCTGTCGAGAACTCTGAAAGATGAAAGGTAATTACATCATCTTACTCCTGACTTTTTACTGGATTGTTTTAAATCCTATTGTGTTGACATAACACACTGTGATACACAAGCTATATTGTATTTTAAAGTAGACTTGTCAAAATACAGAACACATTAAAATAATGTCTATCAAATGTTCAGCTGCAGTGCCTAATCGAAAGTTAACATCTAGTTTTACTTTTAATTTTTTTATTTCAAGAAAGTCAGATACTAAGAAAAAAAAACAATCTATGTACTTTGAAATGTTGGCTGTGGTGAGTGAATTATCATTAAAAATTTAGAAATAAATAAAAAGAAAAGATGTAATGAGATCTTTCACCTATTTGTTATTTTATGTAAATTAAGACTAGTTTTAGCAACATCTATATTTCAGTAAAATACATGACCAGAAACCTTACTGGTGTAATTCTATTCCTCTCTTTTTCACTTACACACACATACACACATTTACATTAACACCACCTGGTGTCACACCACCTGGGAAGCACAAACTGGATTTTCTGTTATATCCATGGTCTGTTCACAGCTGCGACTATTCATCCACCAAGGACATTAAGGTTTTGTTTTTTTCCAGTTTCTGGCCATCTTATCGTATCTGTTTTTTTTAAGAATGTAGATCCTAAATGTTCAGTATGAAAAGCATTGAATTTTGCAACATTAATAATGATAATTTATATGTATATGCCTAATACAAGAGTTCAGCTAATCCTCCTGACATTTGACCAGCATCACATCTTGAAATAAATTGTTTGTTTGTGTTGGAGTGTGTGTGTGTGTGTGTGTGTGTGTACTGTATGTGTGTGTGTGTGTACATCTGAGAATCTGAAGAGAGAATCTGCCATGGTGAGCCTCCAAGGAGAATACTGTTGTAGGGAATGATTTATGATAGTCAAAACACATATCAGGGAATGATGTATACATTCCTGTGTGGAAAAAAAAAAACAGGCCGCAACATCCAGTGTGTCTTTCTTTAGCGCTGTGGCATTTCACTTAAGATGCAGATACCCAAAGCCGTTCAAACTTAAGTACAAATTGCCAAAATATATTTTTTTATATGTCACTTTACATAATTGGAAAAGCACAGTTAAAGATTGCAACCCACCCCCAATATCTGGTTTCTCTCTCTTGGGTTTCATCTGAAAACCCCCAAAACAAAAACAAGATGTCCCCCTCCAAACTACACATGAGCAAAATGTAAAAAATGAATATTGATGCCGTTTCATTTTCAGTACAAAGGCTGACAGTACAGCTGTAGCCATTACAGAAATTCCTCTTATTTTTATAGAGACACTTCTGCAATGTTGCTCAGGGGAAAATTCATTTTTTTGTCTTTCTTTTTTTTTTGAGCTGTCAAAAATGTACCAGACACAATTGAATCGAGAAGAAGGAAGAACAAGAGACTTGTATTAGTGTTCTTATTCGGATTTGAGAAAAGAGTTGTTAAAGCTGCATGATGGGGACTGAATGGCATATAAAATAAGAACACAACAAAAAATTCTAAGAATATTTTTTTTGTCATTTTCTGCAGTAAGAATGTATTGAAATGTGTTTTCCAATGTTTGAAAAAGAATAAAGAACATTTTAAAGGCTTACTATGTAGTTATGGCTTGTTTTTAGCACCCCCTAGTGTCCGTTTTAAAGCACTGTCATCAAAACCTTAGTATTTTCTTTGCTCAGAAACACTTAAACTAACTGTTGAAATGTCTCCTCAGCCTTCATTGTTTTCTACTGAAGCGGTTCATCACTCATTCAAAGAAATCAGCTGTGTTCAAGCAGGGAAAGATTAAAAAAATCAGGAATCATGAGCTCCTCCTTGAACCGTCACCTTATCGTGGTGGAGGAGTTTGAGTGCCCTAACGATCCTAGGAGCTATGTTGTCTGGGGCACTTGTGCCCCTGGTAGGGTCACCCATGGCAAATTGGTCCTAGGGGAGGGGTGAGACAAAGAACGGTTCAGAAGACCCTTCATGGAGAAGCAATCTAAGAGTCTGAGTACCCGGCCCGGAGGGTTACCGGGGTCTCACCCTGGAGCCAGGCCTGGGGTTGGGGCCCGTGGACGAGCGCCTGGTGGCCGGGCTTTCGCCCATGGGGCCCGGCCGGGCCCAGCCCGAACCGGAGACATGGGCTCATCCAACTGTGGGCCCACCACCTGCAGGAGGAGAGTGAAGGGTCCGGTGCAATGTGGATTGGGTGGCAGACCGAGGCGGGAGCTTTGGCGATCCGATCCCCGGACGGGAAAACTGGCTATCGGGACATGGAACGTCACCTCTCTGGTGGGGAAGGAGCTGGAGCTTGTGGAAGAGGCTGAGCGATACCGGCTAGATATAGTCGGGCTCACCTCGACACATAGCGTTGGCTCTGGAACCCGAGTCCTGGAGAGGGGTTGGACACTTTTCTTTGCTGGACTTGATCCGGGTGAGAGGCGGAGGGCTGGGGTGGGCTTTCTGTTAGCCC
>SSNR01000567.1:40753-58646 GCA_006937965.1 Callopanchax toddi
CCCCCCCCCCCCCCCCCCCCGCAAAAAAATAGGCCTATTTTAAAATGAAATAACATATATTTTAAAATGTTGTAAATGAAGGGTGTGAGGTAAATTAGAAAATTTTGAAAGCGACAACATGTGGTGGAAATTGATTTAATGTTTTTGTTTGTTAAAAAAAAAACAGGCAGAAAATAAGATTTTTTTTCTCTCTGCTCCTTTTCATTCATATTTATTTTGTGTGTACATTCTGTTTGCTCTGGCTTGTCTTGTTTTGAATGAAAAAAGTAAAAGTTGATCATCACCTAGATCTGCCTCGTCTGATGATCACGCTGCTGCCTGATGCTAAAAGGCAGCAGGTGAGACACCTGGGCAGAGCATTAATCACAGTATGTTATACCATTTATAGATTTAGGCTATTTTGGGGTCTTTAACAGTACAAAGGACCCAGTGAGTGAGAGTTGCCAGAGCGATATCATCCTTGTTACACTGACGATCTGACTACAGCTGTTGCTGCTTTTAGTTTCACTTCTGGAGCTGCTGCTGCTCTCATGCTGCAGAGGGAATTTAGTGGTGTATTTTCGGTATATGTCTTTTTACTGACCGGCTTTGGCAATATTCTGATTTTATTCGACACAAAATGAAAATTTGTGATTAGTTCTTAAACAAAACGAGGACAGCTTTGCCATCAAATATAAAAGCCGTCCTTTGCGTCAACTGGCTTGGGTTATAGTTAATAAAAGGTACAACACAATTCATTCATTCATGATTTTTAATGTGTCTTTTCTTGTTTTATTTGGATTTTTTTTTTGCAATAAAAGTGTTCAGGTAAGTTTATGAGGTCCAACTATTTTTCCTCATAAATACAGTTTGACTTCCAACTAATGTCTGTGTTTTGGTATAATGTGTTTGCCACAGCAGATCCTACTTTGTAAAGCAGCATTTAATGCTAATTGCTAATAGCCCATGATTAAATCTGCCAACTATATTTGCTGAACCCAGTAACTCAGTGTGAAAGTTTTTAGATGTGATTGTGACTTTTTACATTTTGCAGTAAAAGGAGAATTTTTATTTTTGTTTCATTTTTTTCCAGAACAAACTTTCAGCAGCATTTATTATTAATTTTATTTACTTTAAAGTCACGTCATTCTCAACAACCTGCCATCATCAAACCAAAATGATTACACAGACTCACTGTTTAGATATAAATCATTTTTTAAATTAGTTTGACAGATCAATAATCTTTAAAACTCACTTCATTTCTATTAATATTGGTATTTTGAATTGCAAATTAACATATGACAAACAATATATATCCAGGTTATTGACTTTGCTCTCATAAATTTCTTTTAAACTGTCTTCAGTGCAAAAAAAATATCTTTAAAAACCTTTTATTTTCAATTTGTAATTTGATGGATCAATGATAATTATTTATTGGAACATGACATCTGACGGAAACATCAATCACTCTCGGGAAATAAACTGACTTCCACTAATTCAGTTTAGGCTTTCAGATCATTTAATATCTTTTTAGAAATGATTTAATTTGAAGACATCCTCTCAATATCCTCCCACTGTACCGTTGCTCGTACTGTAAATCTTCAACACTAAATCTGCCCGTGAAGACGGCCCCATTGACAGTCAGCTGGTGTGCCTGGTTGTGCTAGGTCTTGGCAGATGCATGAGATGGTGAAGGGCTCTCACTGAGGTGATTAATCAAAGCTGACATTTGGATGGAAATGAGCTAAGTTGGACGGCTCATCTCAGTAATAAAAGTGCTGCAGAGCTATTGTCCAGAATTTAACTTCCATGACGTACTGCAGTGAAGCCATAAATGCTTTAAATCTTTCACAAATGTAACAGAAATAAGATTATAAAGAGCTACTTCCTTTACATGAAACTGCTAAAGCAAAAGAAAATAAATAGATCTTAAACTTGATGAACTTCTCTCTTACATCGAATTATCTACAAAAAACTGTGCAAGCTTGAATTTACTGACATGAAAGAAATAAATTGGTCAAAACAAAAGAAGCCAATCTTGGCAGCTCGCTTTCAACATGTGAGCTATAATGAAGTTAGATGAGCAAACTGGGTATTCCGTTGATCTGTCACTCATTGTTTCACAGGACTAATAGAAAACCATACTTAGTCTGAAGACCTAAACTATTGGTTAGACCTCCAGATCAGCTGATGGAACTTGACTCAACGTAGTCAAAAACCTGCCAAAACAATAAGAAAAACATATTACTTTACAATAAGCCTACATGCTTAAAATGAATACTTATTGATGCAGTAATTAATTAAGTGGCAAGTACCGATATTTTGAAAACCCATAATATGCTGATATATTGTTTAAATGTGTCTTATTTACTCTTCTTTTTTACTGTTGACAGGACGGAATTCATTTTGCCAGTTAGTTGTAAAAATCTTTATAATCTAGGCATGCTGATCATAGGTTCAAATTAAGGAAATAACTTTATCTATTAATAAATAATATGGTTACAGAAGATTCTTCCTGTCCACAGCTAGAACCTTCTATAATCATTCTTTGAAGAAACTGAAACTAAGGTAATTACTAAGACATTTAATTTCCCTCAGGGAAAACATTTTTAATTTGATTAGATTTTTATTTATAAAGGCATCTCATTTCTCAGTCAATTTCATTTTCATTTAGAAATGAGAAAGTTCCTTATATAAAAGCAAAATGTATCTGAAATTTAAGAAAACTACATTTTTGACTTTACTAGGATCATATACAATAAATAACATCTTATATGGAAATAAAATGTGTAAAGTTGCAACCAAAGGCAACTAGATTATAATTGTATTTTCCAAAATTAATAATACTTTAACTTGCCAAATAGTGATCCTTGTTTGGTTTTTGAACAGGATCTTGACACAGTTTTAAACGTTTATTTAATCTTTATAGCGGTTTTGGAAAAAATTAATTACTCATTGATAGATCATCTATATATACTATTGTTTTGAAATTATATTTTTTTAATCCATAAAAAAAGTTTTGGACAGCCTTTGTCTTTGATTATAGAATTAATTTAAATAACAATGTGCAACAATGCAGATTTTATCTTGTGCTGTTTTCATTAGTTGCCAGTAGGAGTAACGGACTACTGTCTCTTTTCCAGCCCATTAAAAACCATCTCCATAGATCAGAACTTTGTACAGGCCAATCCATGTGTTTACATGATGTATCATGCAACTTGAACCATTCATTTAAAATTTGAGCTCCTTAAATCCATGGATAGTTCTCACAAATAGCTCCTTTTATTGAGTGAGAAGCTGTTTATGGGATCATTTTACTTTGTGCTCATTGAAACACATTGATCAGTGCATTGTGTTATCAGTTTGATTCTATTTAGGTAAAACTAGGTAGTGATTTTTTGACTAAAATGCATCTAAAACAAAACACTCGATGTTCTGTAAACACAAAGAACATTTTTTGCTCAGTTTAGCTTCTCCAAATCTCAACTGTCTGCTGACAGAAATAATTGTCCTGGTGACCTTTTTTATTTATACCTCCCTCACCACCAGCAGTCATTACCTTAACATGCAGGGTCACGAAAATCTAAAACACAGGCAAATAGCTCTCCCATTCCTAAAAATGAGTTGAAAAGCTTTCACGTCGTGATAGTCAGACAGAATTTGCACTTTTGGGGCCACAGAATTGGTTCTGCCAGGCTGAAATATATGATTCATTTTAAACTCACACTCCACCTAATATAATCACCTCTCACCGTGCTTTTTACAGCCACTTTTATGTGGAGTATCACCGTACCTGTGGCTGGGAAGCAAATGGGCCATGGATTCATTTAGTCTACGCACAGCAAGCAAGACTTCCCAAATCTTGATCCCACAATTCAACTTTAAAAATTTTAGATTGACAATTTGGTGTTTGGTTGTTTTTTTTGTTTGTTTTTTTTTGTAATAAATATAATACATTTGACCGTTTTCAAGGTCAAGTTTTAATAACTGCCTCTGCAAAACCTGGAATCTTCTTTTGTTTCTAAGTATAGTGTATTAAAACATGATCAAATTTAGCAAATAAATAGGGGAAATTAAACGATCGGGAACAAAATTATGAACGTAAATCTACATGTATGAAATGCATTATTGTCAGAATAAATGTATTTACTTTCACTTGCCAGTGCTCACTCATATCTTGTTTGTGAGATCGTAACAGGTCACCCAAAAACTGCAGCCTGTGGGGTTTTTTGTCATTTGTTTGCCCTTTTTTTTAACCTTTATTTATTCAGGTAATTTCCCATTGAGATTAAGAATCTTGCTTCCAGGGGATACCTGAATTAGGACGACCAAACGTCCTCTTTTGCCCGGACATGTCCACTTTTCCCCTTCTGTCCGGGGCATCGAGCGGATTCACAGATTGAGGAAAATGTTCAGTTCTTATCATTTTTCACAGCACCAATAGGCGTGCACTTTAAGTAACTTGGGCGAGGCAGTCTGTTTTGTGTGTGACGTAATCGACTCCGGTTCTCCGCTCACAGATAGAAGACAGCGAGCTGCAGCGCTGATCCTGATGAAATTTCCCTCTTGGTTGGGTCAAATGGGAGGCAGAGTGCACCGTGTGGAAAGCTGCTACATACGTTTCTGTGTCTTACAAAAGTGCCATAGATCTTATAGCTCACATTGATACAGAAAAACATAAACAGGCTGATCGAGGTGAGAGTTCATCTAAGTTGACAGAGTTCTTTGCTTCACAGGGAAAACTGAGAATGCTGCAGCAAATGCAGCAGAATGTGCACTTTAGCATTTCATTTGCAATATAATTGTAGACACTGCTTGGAAAGATTTTCATCAGGAGACAGTAGCTCAGTGAGTCTTGTAACTGGAGTATTGCCAGTTCAAATCCCACTCCCCTTTGGATAAATTTTCAAATACAGAAAAGGCATTTTTTTCTATCATTTTATTCCAGAGGTTTCAAAGTAATTTTTGTATTTGCTGACTGAAAGCCTAGCTGAAGTTTGTTATTTAACTATTCTTTATAACCACACAGAGACGGCATACTTTAAATAGGTTAAAGTCTTCTTTAATTAAACAGTATCAAAGTGTTTTACGACTGAACCAAGCTCTTTTTTGATCATCAAAATATGCTCTCCCTACCTGAAGGGATGTTGGGGTTCTGCACCATGTCCAAGCACACTTTGACACATGGTTTGAGCCGATGATTGAACTCTTCCTTCTTAACCACTTAAGCAGCATTAATTACCCCTGAATGATAACAAATAACCCACATAGTGGGGTGAATCTGTGTGTTTGGTTTGCAGTTGCTACAATAAACCTAAAAAAACACATCAATAAATAAGTGTCAAAGACAATGATATGTCACATAGCTGCCAAAGAAAAGTAAAAAAAAAAAGAAAAGAAATTAAGACTTTGTATTTAAGCACATACAAAAGTGTAAAGAACTGTAATGACAGGTTATAAAATACAAAACATTTAAAGAAAAATCTGAAACATCAAACTATCCATAAAAATAGAAGCACAGAGCTTGTATGCCCTGAGGGAAATTCTGAATGTTTAAAGTATACAGTAAACTTTCATACTCTGTACATTGGATTTAATCCCAGAATCACTAAGGCCTTCATCTGACTCAAGCACTTTAGAGGCAGTGTTGTATTCCTAAATTTAAATAATTTTCTGCATGTTAAAGCAGCATGAAATTGGTTCTGTTTTCCAGCAGTTTCATGTTTTCAGGGAGGAATGCTAATCAGTAAACTCTTTAATGTCCAGTCAGTGAACTATGGAGATGAATGACAAAGTGGAACTTATTGCTTATGAGATGGCATTTTATTAATCTAGTCTTTAAGATGCCCAAATAAGCATTTTACTATTCAGTTCTCAGAATGAAGTTATGATTGTTTAGTATTAAATAAATAAAGCACAAAACCAAAACCTAGAACTAGAAGGATGACCAACAAGTTTTTAATTGATGAGATCTTACTTCATGAAAATAAGATCTGTTGAATTTATTGTTGCTGTAATGAGGAAACTCAAAATTAATATAGAATCTTACTCAGCTTTATCTTTAAAGGCTAAGGTATGATAAAAAATAACATGGTGATGTATACATACAAATCTCATTGAAATAACACATTTTTTAAATGTGTACAGTCAAATGTATATTATGCACATCAACATTGTGGACTTCAAAATTCTTCAGGCCAATTTGATGTCCAAAGAAATTGTGTTCATGATAAATATAAGCTGGCTGCATGCACACAGTGGTATGGGTGTCCTGGTCATATGGGGTCCCAAGTTTCACTGATCAACAATGGACTAGTTTAGCAGCACCCAGATCTCCATAGTTGACCTTCTGTAAGTCTTTGCTGAGCCAGAAGAAGCAGGAGCAGAAGGCGGTCTCAGGAAAACCAAAGACCAATTGATTGTTTTTGTTAATCTTTTGGGGTTAGTTTAACTTTTACTCTGATTCATTCAAGACAAAATAAACGAGAATTCAAATTAGCGGTGGATTAAGATGACCTCATTACCTCAGATCCCCCTGAGGTTTGTGTTTTATTTTAATCAATGTGAACTGATTTTATTACTTTTGAAATGTGGTGATCTTGAAAAAAAAGATAAAGGGATTTGATTGAGAGTTGACAGAGGCAGCTGCTTAATGACTCAAATCAATATCAAGGACAAAATCTAATTCAAAAAAACTTGGGTTGGTACATTCTTACAAAAAAAAACATCCCTACCCTATAAGAAAAAAAAAAAGAAAAACATAAAATAGTATAGCTATGTGAAATTCCAGGGAAATGAGTCTCAATGCAATTTTCTAGATTTCTGTGGGAGAACAAAGCAAATACCTCAGTTTTTACTGTTTTTGTTTCTAAGCAAGATAATTTGCATAACACAACATAATATACATTCATAACAGCTACAAATGCTTCAGGGTCCCTCAGACAAATGGTACCCATGAAACAATCACAAAGAAGTCAGCAGCAACTACAAAAAACAAGGTCCTAGCTATCAACATGTGTGTCCTTCAGTCATCAGATCCACTGATGTAAGAATCAAGAGGAAATGGAACACAGATATCAAGATGGGAAAGCTCCTCACAATGCATGGAATGTTTTACCCCGAGTCCTGCATGCTGAGATGCTACGCTGAAGCATAGGGAAGGAGGCTAGGGAATACTGAGCATCAGAGCCACTACCCAGGATGGAACAACAAAGATCCAGGAGTACATCAGGAAGATAGCCCCTAGCAATGAATCTCTAATTGAATGCTTAAGGCAGCAGGAACTCAATGTGATATAAATAAAAACTATCATGGAAGGAAATGCCTATGCATGGCATGCACTTACATACTGAAGCTATTGATAAATTCTACTAGTTGATAAAAATACTGATCAGATTGACAAGATGGAGGCGGTGCTCATGGCAGCACAAGTTGATAGACCTGATTCTGACACATTATATGAGACCAGGTGTGGGCTTTGCAGAGATGCTCCTGAGAGTACATAACAGCAGTGTGTGGGATTCTGACAGGAACATAGTACACTGAACATGATAGGTGTCTGAAGAAGTAAAGAACATCAGATAAAAGTTCCAAAAATTAGCATGAGAGATACTTCCAAATATTGTATAAAATAAAGTACCGGTAGCTTAGAGCCTGAGGGACTTTCATATCCAGACTGACAAAATGACAATAAGCAACTAAAATTAAGTGTTAGTGATCACTGATATATCTACAGATATTAATGATACCTGTTTAAGAGTAAAAATAACTGTGTTTGCAGTGGTTGTGATCTACAAACTGGAAAAGTCATTCCAGCTAGTTCCAGGACATTAATGGTCACATGAGCGTTGTCCTTGGATCGGCTGCAAGGGAACCCCAAACGCATGCACTAACTGCTCAGTATGTAGTGATCTGCATTAATATGTGCACTTCACATATAAAACTAATGGTTTGATCTAAAAGCTGATGAAAAAGTATACACAAACTATGGTTTTTAATAAACAGTCGTCCTTCCTTTGCCTTCTAATTATGACTTCTTGTGTCAGATGAGATACTTTCCTCCATTCACCAGACTGTAGCTTGTTTTGGAGGCAAACCTGTTCCACTGTCTTGATTTATGGAATGTAGCGTGTGCACAGCCACATTACTGTTAGGGAAAACTGGCACAGTTTGAATAATTGCTTGCTTCTGTGTATTTCTTTATGCATAATTGGGGTATTTATTTGTAAACAGGATTCATTTCACTTTGTGTGTGAGTAGGTCGGGCATGTGCATATGTCTGTTTTATGGGTGCACGTTGCAGACTTTTAATGTAGGTGGAAGGACTGTCAATACAGAATATTCTGAATCGACAGATTGTTAGGAACTCGCATTACTATTTAATGAAGCTATCTGGTGGCTGCTTTGTTGAGATTTGCTAATTATCGAACTGCAAATCAATGTGATAATGAAACTGGGCAGTCATCTGGATTCTCCATGTGCATAATGCATGGGGTCTATTTTAAATTGGTGAATTACATGTAGAAATTAATTTACCAATATGGGTACATTTTGCTTTATGTATCATGTTTATACATCAGTAGGGTCTTGATAGGATGAACTCTTGTGTAATTATGAAGATTTAAATTTACTTTGCAAGGTTCATCTTGTTGTGTTTTTTGTCAATAGTTATTAAGGTTCTTATCTTTTTTAGATATGTAAGGTCAATAGGTAAGTTTTTAACCTGTCTTGTCTTTATCTACTTTTCTTCTGATGGGCGTGGCCAACCCAGACCTGTCAGGTCTTTTAGGTCACGCCCATCTCCGCTGGATGGTTTCTGTAGCAGGGATTCCCAGGAAGGAGGAAGAAGAGCAGCTGATAATGAAGCATCATGCAAACATCGGTGACATGTCTGATGAAGATCGCAGCTGTTGGTTGAAATGTAAAGAAAAAAGTAAATAAAAACTTACCTATTGACCTTACATGTCTGAAAAAGAAAATAATCTTAGATTTAAATTTGTTCAAAAATCCAGAGGAATAAATAATTAGGAAAATTAACATTTGAGTTGGAATAAATAGGGAAAAAATCTAATCAGTTTTCATTCTAACTAAAATTGTATGTGCATGAATAATTGTGTTTGTATTAATGTGAGAATAGAAAGAAAGTGGGGTCTAAGAGCAGTGGATAAAATGAAACCTCACCTGTTTTGATTTCCTATTTAAGCACCAATAGTGGCAGTAGAAATGGCAGCTTCCTCTGCCTGATCGCCTCATTAAAGAGCCATAAAGCAGTTTGACACTCACAGGATGCCAATCCATCACAGCCAGGCCACTTCTGATGGGAGGAACCCTCAAGGGGAGGTATGCTGCAGCGGCTGGGAGAAAAGGGGGGGGGGGGACTCCATGTCAAACTGAGCTGTTGTCTGGTGAGCTGAGATGCCAACACCCCTGAGGCAGCCAGGCTGGATCCAGATCCAGTAACCGACTAACATGTCCCACAAACTCATGAGCGAGGCAATTAGCAGGAGCCCCTGTGGATAAGCACGTTTCTCTCCCAGTGATTATTTCTCCTCACCCCATCTCCCCCTCTCCCCCTTCTTCTTCAGTCGTCTTTGCTCTCCATACAGTCCCCCTGCTTGCTCACCAGTCCAGTGCTCGTGATTCTGGCATCAACACATTTCAGCGCAGCAGGGGTCATCTTCTAAAGCAAAGCTGTCTTGCTTGGTTTTGTTAAACAGTGATGTTTCTAATTACTCTAATTAGCTCAGCAGGAAAATAAACATATATCAAATGAAAAAAGATGGAATCCAAGGGAAAAAAATCTAATCAATAACCACAATACACCTTTACAGTCTGACTTGGGTTATTTATTTTTCTATTCATTCATCCAAATCCTGAACTTTTTTTATTTGTAGGGGTTGCAGGGACACCATGGACTGGTTTCCAGTCTATCACAGTTAATGTAATAATATTAATAATGTTTTTTTTTGTGTATGGCAGTGGTCTGTTCTTCATCTCAACAACAGATAAAGAAAAAAAAAGAAAAAAGATTAGGATGCTGTCATATTACTTTAATCATTCAACCTCTACACTTGCTTTGTTGTTCCCAGCTTTATAAAGCCACATCTGAATAGCAATTCCAGTTTTGTACAAAGACAAATTTACATCTTCAGCAAGTGGAAATGAATAAATATTTAAATCAAAAAGAAAAAAAATGTCTTGGTTTGTTTTGCAGGGTGCAGGTTAAAGTGAACGACTCAGAAACTGGAAAAAATGGAGGAAATGAGTCAGATGACGGGCTACATCAAATAAACAAAGATTACAGAACCTGAGGGACAAGTGCTTTAAAAAAGCATTTCCTGCCTCTCAACTCTGACACTGCAGGATGGCAAATTGCTCTGGAAAAACAATGAGAGCCGTTTTATCCCCAGGCCTGAGCCTGCTGTGTTATTAATAACAGCCCTTTATCATCTCCCACCATGGGATCTTGTTAACCTATGTACCACACTTCATCTGTCCTGAGAAAAACTATGTCACCATTTAGGTAAGTTTGTTTAGTGTGTACCTTGAAGCCAGTACTAAAGAATGAAAGGAAGAGAGGAATATGGAGGAATAAAATCAACTTTTAAAATGGAGAAAAATGGAACACCTCACATGAAAACTCTTGTTGTGCCAGAAAAGGGAAAAAAAGCTGTAAATAAGTGAATGTGATTTTAAAATATTCTGTTAAATGTTTTTAATGGTGCATTAATTATCAGTGTAAAATATGCAGTAAAATGTACGAAATGAGACTGACCTTGTCACCAAAATTGTATGTTAGTCAGAAAAGAGACCACAAAACAACACCAGAACGATTAACAGTAGGCAGAGACAGATCTTTATTTAAACATTACTGCAGGAGGACAAAGACAAAAGAATCAGAAAGAGTGGTATTATTTCACAGGAAAATCATTTATTAATCATCAGCAGGGATTTGTCTAATGGTTAATCTGAACCAGATTTATTTTTGCCAAGTATGTTGCACACACAAAACATTTGACTCCATAAACATCATGCACACTTTTCCTGAACAATACATTTCTAGATAGTTAGGTAGAGATTTTGAAGATTTGAGGCCATTATTTACTGGTAGTGTTTTTTTGTGTTGAGTGTGATTATTTAACATGCTGACAGCCTGGAGAAAAAACAGTTTTAGTCTTGTAGTTTTGGCCTACAGTGTACTGTACTGTAGCGCCGACCGGAGGGGAGAGATGAAAAGAGGTTGAATCCTGGGTGAGAGGGGTAACTGCTGAGGCCAGGTGCCCGATTCCTCACACTAAAGGAGTACAGGTCCTGGATAGGAGGGGAGGGGAGGTTGGCACCAGTGATCCTTTCTGCTGTCTTACTGTAATATGCCATCTGGTTCTCTGATTGCTTGCTGACCTACAGTAACCCAGACTGTGGTGGACTGAGAAAGGACAGGCTGGATTGTGGTCATGTTAAGTTAACCAGCAGCTCCCGTGGCTGGTTGAACTTCCTGAGTTGGAAGTCCATTCTCTGTTAGGCCTTCCTAATGTCTGCATCATATTGACTGCCTGGTCCTGGGTGATGGTGGTACCCAGAATCTTGAATCATGGTGGTGGGCTCCTTCTGAACTCCACTCTTATCACCACAGCTTTTTAAAGTGTTGAGCTCTATGACACTCTATGAGTGTCAGACAGTGCAGAGTGATAAAAATAAAACTGAGCATTTTAATACAGAATTTTTAAAAAAGATTCGTCACATATTTTGAACCAGAGATGTCTCAGATGTTGGCTGAGACATAAACCCCAAAGTGTCACTGTAAAGCAGATCAACTGATGATACCAGAAATGATTGTTGTATTTTTTAAGAATCGACTAGAAATTCTTCTTTAAGAGTGCTCCTAGAAAGACTGCAACAACAAAAAAATTAAATAAAAGAGGAAAATGATTTTCAAAACGACAACAATATTATGACCAAGATGAAGATAATAGGACCACTATCAGTCAACATGCTGTCAGTGATGGAAAGGAGCTGCAATTGTTCATCAAGGCCTTTATTTCCTCAGGAAAAACTAAACAACATGTACCAAATTATCTACGCTGACTTATTGTTTGAGAGTATACTATACTCATCTATATATTAGTCATGTGTGCATCAGCAACAAAGCATAATTCTGACAATTTTGTGTACATAATTTGCATGAAAGTTTCCAAATATTTGCAATTTCCTAGCAAGACTCACAGGACTTTGCAGGAATTATGAAGATGTTACAAAATTGTACACATTTCTTCTCATTGCAGTCAACCAATGTACCAAATTTGATATAGAGTTTGGAAACCCATTCATTTGTATTGCATGCTCCATGCAAAAGTGGCTTTACTATGTACCAAGTAAAGAATAAACACAGTGCAAAGCTTCTTGCAATAGAAATCTTACTCTGGTCGTTTTTTTTTTTTTATTGTACTTTGACTGTGGTGCACCCTGATGTTCTCTCGCATAGCGAATAGATGCATTAGACGGCCCCTGACTGACAGAAAGGAGATGTTTGGAAATGAAGTTCCTTTTCTGCCTGAATTCCCCACTCAGCGCTGCTCTTTGTATGATGTGACATCATGTACTGTATAGGTACACTCCATGCCATTTCTCTTTGTTTTACCTTTTCACAAGGTGAGAAAATGCCAGCGTTTTTTTTTAAAGACATTTGCAATTCTAAAGCCAACAGCAATAGCCTAGACTACAACTCAGGAGATTTCTTTCAGAATTTCCTCTGCTTGGAGGGTTTCTGAGATTTGACAACACTGCCAAATTTTCACCAAACACTCCAGCCATTCATTGTGGGGTGCAGGGATCAGGAGCAAGCTTGATACAGTATATACCACTTTGAAAACCTGAGTCAAAAAGTGTAAGAAAAGTGAACGAACTTTAGGAGGTGTTCGGAATAAAGTAAATCATTTCAAATATTAAACCTCAGACAAAGTCTTATACCAGATCAATGTGATTCCAACTGGTGTTTTTTTTAACCAGTTCACAATTTTCTGCATCCAATTAGTCACCAACAGCTGCCGTCTAGTGAGATGCTGATTTTAGACCCTAAACTGCTAAGGGTAAAGGCCTGCATTTTAGCCGTCAGGTAGCAGGGAAGTATTCATGAAGGAATGTTGAAACTGTATCATAACAAAGCGCTCCACAGATAGTTTCTCCTTTGAAGTGCAATCAGATTCAAGTGTCTACTTGAGAGCCGGTGCGTTTCCACAACTTCTGAACACTGTAATGTTTAGCTCAGGAGACGCCAAAACATAAGGTCGTTTTAGTCTTTCAAAACCTCGTTCTGCAGCCTAGAATGAAGCCGTATCAAAACCTGTAGATTTATTTCTATAATTCTTATTTTCCTGTCTAAAATAAATATGAAAATGTATATAATCACAAAACACAAACCAATTTAAATCACAACAAACTCTAAGCTTTGTTTTGCTTGGTTTACAAAAGCAACTTGTGTAACAGAGCAAATGAGGACTAAATGAAATAAATATATTTGCTCTAGGCAGTTTTACCAACTATATCATTCATAATGCATACCAGTCAGTTCCTGAACTGCAGTGACTCCCATGACCTTAAGCAGATTAGATATAATAATTGAATTTTGTTTTTAGGAGAATTTCTATTTTAAATTAATATTTATCAGCACAGAAAATCTACTTGTAAATATGAAGCTTATTATGGGTCACTGCACCCAGCTTCAAGAGAAAAGATCTAATCAAATTAGGATTAAAAAGAGGAGAATTGGGCCTTTTGGACTAAACACGTCATGATATATTTATCAATACTTCTGAAACCATGCAAGAAAGGACACAGACAGTTTAACTATTCTTTACTTCCAGAGGAAGATATGGATATGGATCCTTTTGTAAAATTCATCTGCCAATTCAGTTGAAGGAAGAAATAAGGGTTGAAGCGACCTCCTACATGGAATCAGTCGAAGTCATATTGATCACGTTTGCCTTCATTTCAGCTGGATATTTAAAAAATAATTAAAGCAACCGAGCTGAAGTTAATTCTCTGAGATTGGCTCTCCATAAAGAGTGTGACATAATCAATGCAAATGATCTCACACTCTTGTGCTAGCAAATTCAGCTCGCCTCGCAGTCAGAGGGTTTATCAGGCACAATCTGTCACTGTGCAAGCCCTGCATCAGAGCTGTCTGCAAGGAACTTACATGCAGGGTTAGTTGGCATATATTCAGTGTTTTCATTGGACATCCTGTGCACACAAAAATGATCACAATATCCTAGAATGTTTTATGTCTGGATAACTTAATGTAAAACTTTAATTGGACAAGTAGAATGTAACTTTACAGGAACTGTGTGGATGTTTCACATTGTCTACTGCAAGGTGGTAGCACAGAGAATACATAGAAACGTATCTAAACAAACAAAAGAACAGAAGAATTATGATAATGGTGTGAAACATAGTGCCTTTACAGGGCATGCACTTAACACTAGAGTTACAACCAATCAATAGCAAAAAGATTCCTGACAAAATAAAAAAACTCTTCACAATATCTGCAGATGACTTGAAAACCTGCCTAACCAGTAGCTAAATATTGATAGAAATCCTAAACTTAAGGGAGAACAGATAGCTGGAATGTATTCAAAAAATTTGGAATTAAAGATCAGAAATGTTGATTTGCAGTGAACATTCAATTCTTTATTGATTTTTAGCATAAAATCACTACTTTCCAGTATTTTGGGTAACCACAGACTCTGAGACCCATTGTTCTGTGTGCTGTGACTGTTGACTATTTCGAAAAACAAAATTGTGGGAAAATATGCAAATCTGAAGTTAGAATCACACTGATTGGTACTTATGACATTTTGCACACATCAACACTGAAAATAAACTGAAAATAAACCTTAACATTGGTTCAAATTTCATGCAAATGTTCTTGTCGTAATTTAGTCATGTTTGTTTGTAATGTGTTAGCAATTTATCCTCAGTTTATTCACAGTTTTGTTGCACTTTAAGAAAAAAAAATTGTCACAATTTTTTAGAACATGCTACACATTCCCACAATGTGTGAGCGAGGGCTCGCAGCTCATTCAAGGAAGTTGAAAACCTTTGTGAACATTGAGAGATTTTGGAAACTTCTGGGAAAAATGATGCGCACAATTTCTTGCCAACAGTCACAGCGCAGTCCAAGCTAAAAATCGTTTCCAAGTTTAGCTTGTGCAACTGTAGTAGTTTTACTAATATTTGAAATGAGGGGTAAAAAATGTCAAAACATTCAATTCCTTATGAAGTCTGGATGGAAATATAATGTCAACTCAGCAATATCAGGACAACATTAATGTGAATCTGCAAATAAAACCTACAGAAATATTTAGTTAACCTTTAGAGTTTACTCCAATGAATAAAATGTGTCCTCAAAACATCCTAACAACTAGTGCTCACAAAGTAAAATCGGTCTAATTAAAAGAGTAATGTGAGTCTGAAGTTCTTGTCACCTTAAATCTACAAACACATTTGCACCGCTGAGAGGAATCATTTCCTTCTTCAGTTGCTCTTAATATGAAAATGGATTCAGAAGTTCATCCCTTGTAAATCCCCACAGTGAGTATTTTTCATCAACTAAATAATATTGTTCAAATTTAATATTTCTCAAAGCAGAAACAAATCTCAGTGGTGGCTTTCCACTATTGCTTGTTGTTACTGATAAATAGCAGGAATGGCGGCTCACTGACCTTGTCTGTGGTGAACACTGGTGTGTTTCAGTAACCATTTTACATGCTCTGGTTCATTTCTCTTCAGCAGTCGGTAAAATGAATAACTATAGTCAGCCAAGTGTGTACGAGCAGAGAGGAAAGGCGGTGGATAAACGGAAGACTTGACATGAAATTGGTATTACCTCAAAGGAAACAATAAAGGAAGAATCAACAAGCTCTAATGCCTGCTGTTAAATGACTGGTAAGGCTGAGCTCCACACACTGATGCAGCTGAGAGGCAACTTCAGAAAAGTTACACTGAAGTGGGTGAATTCCATATAAATGCTACTCCACCATTCTGGGAATGAACACAATGAATGAATGTAAAATTCATTGATCCATACCAAAGCTAGAGTCAGAGCATGCATATTTCTTGATCGCTGCTTAATATCCCTCCAAAAGTGAAATATGTAATGTAGATTTGTGTCTTTTCACGCATTGACCTGCGCATGTGCATCTTTATCATAGGTTGGTCAAGCAGAGCTCAGTTTGTTTGCAGAATGATTGATGTTTGTAGATCATTACATTCCTTTTGTTAAAGTTAACATAAAATAATTACATAAAGGTGTTTGATTCCTGATATGTTTTAATGTTTTTGTTTAACTTGTATAATTTGTGGGTTTTTTCTTCAAAAGCCCTTAAAGAACAGTCAGCTAAAACCAGTCAACATGTCAGATTTGACATGTTTATAATCCGGTTTAAACCATTAGTAGAGTTTTTTGCATGTTTTTATTTCATGCAGTCTGCACTATTGTTGCAGCCAGAGGCTCCAGCACAGAAGTGACTGAGGACAGTCTCAGTACATTAGGGATAATGAGGCAGACCTTAATTAGAGACAGCTGAGACAGGGAGCATGGGACTGGATGTAGGAAAAAACTCAGCAGGAGACTCTGGGACTTCTGCTTAGCACTCCTACATTAAGCTCCGTTTCAATTCAAAGCCTCTCTTGTTGTCAATATGTTAAAACCCAAATGCCAGATAGGCAGACCTGTGTGCTCAAAGGCAGCTTTAAAGCTAACAACAAAAAAAGAAAACCTCTTGCAGGTCATTGTGCAATGAGTCGCTGTTTAATGGTGCATTCAAAAGGTCCTTGTCAACACGAGGAAGCAGGAAAATCTTTTGTCATGTCGCATTTATCAGGTGTTTGCATGCAGATCAATAAGCAGCCAGGTGAAAATCTATTACCCGCACTGCAGCAAGCAACAAAAAACAGTTTGGAGAAACAACTTGGTTAGGGATTGGAGTAGGTTGTTTGGTAAAGTAAAATGTTTCAGCTTCAAATCTAAATTAGTCATTTAGATAGTTTACTACTGTTTTTATCACTCTGACAGTAATAATGTTGTGTTGGAAAGTGTATTAGCTTTTAATTGAATATAAATATTGTTGCTGATTCAACTTTTACTTAACTGAATAGCAAGCTTTTTAAAAAAATAAACCCTAGATCATCAGAAAGTACAAGGGTTTTCTTTGAAAACGTATCCATAATACCCCTAATAGATGTGAAAGATCAACTTGATTTATGTAAAAACATGAAAATGATCCAAATTGGAGGCTTTAGGTTTTATGCCAAGCGACAATGATAGTTTTAATTTGGATATCTGTCCTTTTTTGTTTGTTTGTTTTTTGCATTCATAGGTTGCTGCCTCTCCTTTGTGGACTTACAGCCTGACTTATTTAAAAAACAGTTATCGTCTACGCCATTATGTTCACTCTCAGGATCCATTACCCCGTTTACTCTGGTTGTTTGGGTTTCTATTTGAAGTTCACTATTGTGTAATAACCTTATTAATCAGTAGGTCTATTTTTACAATGTTTTTGTCCAGCTTTTGACTCTATAACATGAAGACAATTTCCTAAAATTCAAGATTAAATGTCAAACGACATAATGGCTTAAACATTAACTTTTACAGTCTGCTCTTTTGTGTTTTTATTGTTGTCTAGATATTTTGACTGATCTAAATGAGAAGCCCCTGTTTCTCCAGCACTGTAAACTATTTTAAAATGTAGAGACATTTTCTGGGTCTATCTGGGAACAGAGTTTCAAATGAAAGCCTTTAAAAACAAAGATGGAAGTAGAATAGGGCTCTCAACACATCATCATATTTGTTCTAATCCATTAACATGGGCAGCTGTGCTAGAGCCCCCCCCCCCCCCCCCCCCCCCCCCCCCCCCCC
>SSNR01000567.1:58656-124831 GCA_006937965.1 Callopanchax toddi
CCCCCCCCCCCCCCCCCCCCACACACACACACACACACTTTGCCTCTGCACTAAAAAAGAAGAAACAAATAAAGGGCAACCTCTTTGTTTGGGGCAACTTTAAAGTGATGTTTTTGTTTTAAAGTTATAAATAGTTACTCACTGCAGATACTTTCCTGAAAGGCCTCAGCTCAGAGAAACAACAGTTATGGCTAACAGGACTGATAGGCTAAAGGCTAGTCTGAGCTCATTTAAAATTAAAGTGGATGGCTGCCATCTTAAAGTGGCTCCTTTAATAATCCTTAATGTGTAAGCTAGTATTTTTTAAATAACTTTTACACATAAACCTAATGAAAAATGGCTAAAACAATCCTTTTGCCCTTGTGATTTTATACAATATTCCAGAACCTCATGAGCTCAGTGTCTAATCTCCTATATCTAGAGGTCATGAGTGAAATAGATTTTTAGTTTCCAGTAATATGCCATAAACTAATTCATATTTTCTTTAAAAAAATCAGATTCTAATGATACTTTGACATTTTACATCTTTATTAGCCCCGCACAACTGTTTGCAGGACAGTGTGTGAGTCCTGTAGCTGTCTAAATGAAACGCTAATGTAATTTCCACCTGCTGTCATTTTAAGCAAACAAGGTGACACCAGGATTTGACTCGCTGTGATTCACCTTGAGCAAGAAGAGTTCAGCGGGATGGATGAACATATTATGTGTTGATACTCAAAGTGTGATAGTGTAGAGGGAAACACTGCCATCCCATCCTCAGAGGCTGTTTCAGACTCCATTGACACCCCTTGATAATTGTGTCAGGCAATGATTGACATTTCTTAATTTCCTACTTTTGCGTTTCAGAGCTTAAGGACGGTTTAAGGCTGGAGGCTCTGAGCAGGAGTCCATGTTAATGACAGTCCCTGCTGGGACAAAACCAGTTCATGTACACCCCATCTATATCTTGAATCCTTGGCTTAACTGAGTGTAATTGGGTAAGTGCATGTGACAGAAAATGGCAGAAACTCAATTTCTTGTATAAGAGCATAAAATATTACTACAGAGCATCTGCAGCTTCATTTAGAAGTTGTGGGAGTTGAGATATTTTACCTTTTACAACAAACCCCAGCTCAAAAAGCCAATTTTAAGATAACTGAGTAAAAAGAACATTATGCTTCTGAAATCGTCTCCAGTTTCTGTTTGTGGTCTTTTTCCATAATGGCAGTAATCAATTTGGGTTCTGCATATTGGCTAATTGGGATTAATTTGTTTTGAAAGCACAGGCCTCTTTCAGGCTTTCGAGTCCTTAACTGTCATTAGTCGCTGGAAAACCATTTGGACTTTTAGTAAGATATTTTACTACCTAATGAAACAATCACAAAGGGAAATAACCCCCTGTTTGAAGAATTATGTTTTTAAGATTTTGTGAGGTTGTGGCACATTTTCAGGAAATTATAAACAAAAATCTACAGCTTGGGAAATGCCATTAGCTTCCAAAATAATTCCTCACTTAACACATAATAACAACAGAAACTTCACAAGTGGAGCTGTTCTGCTAAAGTTCCAGTCCCATTTTCTATGGTCATGAGACTCAAACATGAAGCTTTTCTTTCATAAGTTACTCAAAGAACAAAGTGTGAGATACAACTGTAGGGTTGAAGACTGGTCATTTTCTAAAACCATTTTTCTAAACACTGATCAATTTACAGAAGAGAGATGTGCATCCTCTCTGCCTTTCTGCAACTTTTCAAGCATGAAGGAACTATATTTACATATTTTAGCCATTTTCTGCAAATTATTTTCAGCTTGTAAATCAGTTCCTATCATCCAATTATAGAAAAGTTCATGAAAAATAATGTATTCATTTAGTGCTTGTGATATATTTACAGTATATATATATTTAGTTTAGTTTTTTTTTTTCCTTTGGGAGGGGGGCTGCTGTTGTTGGTTTTATTTTTTCCTCATCCTTGGTATTCAAGCAACTCATTTTTACTCTTTTGGAGTACTTTTTAATTACTCCTTTTTTCACTCCCCTCCTCTCTCTCTCTGTTTTTATTTTTGTTAAGTCCAGTTTTTGCTCCTGTTCTTTATTTTATGCATCACATTGTTTAACCCTCACACTGCCTTATTTGAGGCCTATGGAGTTTTCTAGTCTTTTGAGGTTAATTTGATCCCTGAAGACAGCCTAAGAGTTAAAACAGTCTGATTCATTTTATGCATCCTTTTCTCAGCCTGCTTTGCATTTATCTGCTTCCTGTCATTATATTACCTTTCATTTAACAAACAATAACTTTAATTGTCCATTATACAATAAACAGCACTGAGCAAACCTGCAACCTGTCCACGGCTACAAGTTAACCAACCTGTTCGGAACATGCCTTATTAACTTTGCATCAGCCTCAGAGGATATCTTTGACATTTGCAAGCTGATCAAACCATGTTTACCCTGAATTGACTGAAAGGAAAAAAGCAAACAACCTCCATGGCTTGCTCATGAAAGTTGTTTTGGAGTAATTAAATATTTGCTAGTTAAGTTCTATTTGCTTAAAACTTCAGCATATATGGGTGACATTTGTACAGACTTATGAACAGGACCTGGATCAAAGACTACCAGCAAATCAAGCTTGGTATTTTGATGTCAGATAAAAATCTAAAGGTAGATGTTTTCTGAGCCAGCACAATTAAAACGGTCTGTAAGGTTTATTGTTAAATATCACAGAAATACTCAAAACGACCTACCGTTACATCTTAACACACATATACATTCTTATTGGGTAAAAAAAAAGAAATTAAACTCAGAACATTCTGACTGTTACAAAGGAAACTCTTGAGATATTTTATGCAAAATCAAAGGGATTTTTTAGGTCCTAAACTCTTCCATTATTTTTATTGCAGCTAGTTTAGTTAGTCTGTTGCAGGGTAAATACGTTTTGTCCAGAATATCTCTAAGCCTAATCTATGGAAAGCAAAAAAGGTCTTTTGAACATAAAGTTTCACTTTAAAATCTACCAGATGATAGAGCTGATAAGACAAAAGTTTTCAGCGGAGACAACTGGACAATTCTACATCCAGTAAACTTTCAACAGCCATAGCTAAATGGGTTGCTACAGCGAACTTAAAAACTGTTGCAGAACAATCAACATTGTGGGGGATGACAAACATATTTTCATTAAAAAGTATATTTTCCCACATCATTAATTAAAACAATAGTCGATATAAGAAAAAATGTTTTAGGTCAGTTGAGAACATTTTAAAATGTGTGATAACTATAGACACTCATGTGATTATTTGTGATTAAAAACTGTAATCAATTGACAGGCCTAATATATACAGTACATGAACGCATGCTAACGTGATGCTCATTAGTTTGTCAGAGTCAGTTTGTCTCAGTCAATAGCTAACAATACAGTACAACCATAAATGAATAAAAGCAATAAATCACTCAATTTGAAATGGACTGACACAGTAGCTTTACGTCTCTGTAGACATTTAAAATACTTATATTTATTACTTATACTATGCATTTGATTTAAAGTAACAAAAAGTGAATTGGGGGAACTGAATTATTAATTTGTACTATCCTGTTCAACAAAACTGATTCTGTAAAGTTCAAATTTACAAAAAAAGAAATTGAATCAGCAAACAAGTACTTGGTATAAAAAGGGAATGCTGGGTAATGTACCAGAGCACACAGCTTGTTGCTGTTTTGTGTATTTCCTGCTCATGAGCTTTTGGTTTTCAGTACCACTTCATTGCATGTGCACTTCAACTCATCAATCTTTGTCAGAGGACTGATTTTAGGCTCAGTTTGAACATTTAGAAGTGTTTTTGTGTTTCCTTATATGTTGGTTCCTTCAACCGTTCTATACGTACCAGTATCCATGGTACATCATGCCTCAAAGTAGAGAGATAAAGAGCCTATAGACGACTGTCCCTTCCTGTTTTGTCTTAGCACCAGACCTGAGCGATGGCTCTCAGTAACTTGTGTGACAGTGAAGTTATTGGCACGATTGACGAAGCCCCAGGGGAATCAATAGCATGCATGCCTGAAAAGTGCCCACATATTTCAGAGCTATTAAGTGACCACACTTACCATACTGAAGGCAATATTTCTCAATTTCACCTGCCGTTTCTTATCAGGACATTGGCTGGATATGAAAAATTGAAAGAGTCACAAATCGCGAAGGTGCACTCTGCTTCTTCTTTTTTTCATTGAAAGCATCAGAAATCAGCAGGAGGGTGTGTTTGGAAAAACTGTCTGCTTGAATTCTGGTATTTAAAGTGAGATCATGTACAGGCACTGCACTAGATTGTTTATGACCTTGACCTCAACAATCCAATTGTCTCCATTTCTCAGATGCACATGTAAACTAAAGTGAGTTAAATGATTGGGTGACACGGTGTTTTATCAAAGGGAGCTTTGTTGCAAATGGCTGCACTATCTTGGTCGCTCGTTTGACCTTTAATTATCTTCTCTCAAAACTGGATTAGATAAGGCTTTGCAACCAATGAAAACATGTCGCTCTCTTTCATTTACCTCAGTATATTGAAGAAGGGGAGAGACTGCATTTGGAAAGAATAAACAAATAAAAGTATCTTCTATTTTAAAAGGATAATATGATTTTATGTGTGAAGTTTTAAACCATTTTTGGTGTTGGATTTTTGCTGTTGGCAAATCCTTACTTTATCTCTGTCTGTATTTAGTGCAATCCAATGCAATTGGATCTCTCTGAAGGGATTTAAAAAACTTGATCACAACGAAGTCATGAAGGGCCTGAAATTTCTTTGAAATCTCACACATATCCAACAATTAGGATAAGCTACCACCCTTTCCTAATCCTAACCAAGTGGTTCAGGGTGAGCTAAAGTTAAAATGAAGACAAAGAAAAACAAGTTTCATACAAAGGTAATGAGTACTGGAACTATGAATATCCAACACAGTTCAATCCAGTTTAGAGATGTTTAGTAACCTGTAGTAGTATGAAAAATGAACGTACATTCAGGGAGCCGCAGCATCATACTGTGTAGGTATAGTCTTACTTGTCAGATAAAATGAAAGCCTTTCAGGAGTTGGATGTTTAGATAGGATGGTTACAGGAGATGTTTGAGTATCTCGGGGTCTTGTTCATGAGTGATGGAAGGAGGGAGCGGGAGCGGATTGGGGCAGCGTCTGCAGCGATGTGGATGCTGAACCGATCTGTCGTGGCAGAGGGAGCTGAACCAGGATGTATGACTCTCAATTTGGGGCGGCACTAGCTCAGTAGGGAGAGTGGCCGGTCTGGTAACCGGAGGGTCACCGGTTCGATCCCCAGCTCTGGCTGGGTTAGATTGTCGTTGTGTTCTTGGGCAAGACACTTCACCCAACCTGCCTGTGTGAATGTGAGTGTGACTGTGTGTGAATGTTGGTGGTGGTCAGAAGGGCCGATGGCGCAGAATGGCAGCCTCGCTTCTGTCAGTCTGCCCCAGGGCAGCTGTGGCTACAGACGTTAGTCGTAGTTTACCACCACTGGTGAGAATGACTGTGTGAATGAATAATGCAACTCTGTAAAGCGTCTTTGAGTGACCTAGAAAAGCGCTATATAAAACTGATGCATTATTATTATTATTATTCAATTTACCTGCGAATCTATGTCCCAATCCTCACCTACGTTCATGAGCTCTGCGTAATGACCCAAAAGAACAAGATTGTGGATACAAGCAGCCAAAATGAGTTTCCTTCAGCCTTAGAGATAAGGTAAGGAGCATTGACATCCTGGAGGGACTCGGAGTAGAGCTGCTGCTCCTCCACATCAAAAGGAGCCAGTTGAGGTGTTTCAGGCATCTGGTAAGGATGCCTCCTGGACGCCTCCCTCTGGAGGTGTTTCGGGCATGTTCTGCCGACAGGAGACTTCCAGGTCAATCCAGGACATGCTGGAGGAAATACATCTCCAGGTTAGCCAGGGAACGCCTGCGCATCCCAGCGGGGGAGCTGGTGGACTTGGCCGAGGAGAGGAAGGCCTGGGATGCTCTACTTGGGATGCTGCCCTCATGAACTGGACCTGGATAAGTGGAGGAAGGAGAGGTGAGGTTACAGGGTATTCCCATGTCAGAGCGAGTGGTATCAGTACAAGTACAAGTCCTCGGAACAAGGATGGCAAAATTCTTGTCAACACATTTTGAATGTTTGTATGTCAGAAACCATTTTTAAATTGTGTCATGCTGACCTAATTTTTTTGTTACAAATGTGCCCCTGTCCAAGTTATTCAGACCTTTGTGTGAATCCATCTTGAGAGCTGTCAGTTTTCTGAGTCCACAATTTTGAGTTTTTGATGAGCAAAAAGCAACTTTAACAATAATCTCAAGGCAATGTGAATTTCAAATTCCAAAATCAGTGACATTATTGTTGTTTATACAGAAGAATTATGAGAGTCAATGCTAAAGTAACATAAGCAAAGAAGATAAAACTGACAAAAAAAGTAGAAAAAAAGGGAACACAGACATGTACACAGGACATTTTTACCTTCTCGGCTTGGCCTGCCTCTCTGAGGCCCAAGCAGCTGGAGTTCTATTAATTAACTTGGCATTAGCAACGTTTGGTTTTTGTTCTGCACCGAGTGCACAAGGGTGTTTTAGGACTATTAAATTAGGACTCTGGAGCTTGGGAACGCTTACGCCAGATTCAGGGAAAAATTACAGCCAGTAAAACCACGAGGGAAGAGGCCTCTTCTGGTAGCTGTGTGTAATTTAACATGGCTGTCAATCACTGTTTCTAAAGGGCCCTTAAATCCCCTGGCTGTCGTGGGCATAAAACAACAACGCCAGGCATTGGCCTCAGCTCTGATTCTCAGGAAATATTCAGCAAAATGCTGAAAGACAAGTGAACTATAAATAAATGTTGATGGATGGAAATGTGCCCTGTGAGCAAGCCAAGTGATCATTATGCAGCGTTTTTCTTTATATGAATGAAACACAAGAGTGTATTATGAAACTGGTGTAGGGACCTGTTCCTACCAATGACAATTCCTCTATATTATTGAGTCCGATGCTTTTCACCCATTTCTAAAGCTTTAGAAGGTGTTTTTCATGCTCTTCTTTAAATACACTCGGTTTCAGATTTCATCACTTCTATGATCTATTGAGACATGTCATTGAACCTTTCATGCTTTTGCAAAAAACCCACATTTAAAGTGACTGTCATCATTCTTTTGAATTTTGCAGCTAAATTTTGAAAACTGTGAAAGTGTGAATGGGTATTCTGGTGGTAGAGAAGCTTGAGGGATTTATGGTCTGAATCTGTAGCCTCTCATGGTTTTAAGAAGCTTTGCAGAAAGTCTGCAACTTTATTGATTCGGTTGTCTCTCATCAGCTTCATTTGTGATGCAGATAATGCAGTTTTTAGCAGCTGAGGAGCAAAATGTTTCCTTTTGAATTTGAATTTAAACCAGCTTACGAAAAAGGTGATGAAATTTGAAGTTAATGGTCAAAAAAACATGAGAAACTGAAAAGAACCACAGAGTAAATTTTGTGTGAAATAATATCCACTTGATTTGTATTGCTGTTTTACTGATATAATGCTAGTAAAAAATAAGACTAATCAATTTTGACACTTTTACGGCAATTCGTTATTTTATGCTCCATTGTACTGCACATTTTGACAGACATAAAAGCATTATTGTATTTTGTACTAAAGCTGTAAGAGCTGATTTTGAGTAAAAATTCAATAATTGCAGCTACATTTTGAGCCATGCTTTTATTCCTATGTTTAATCAGAGCTCACAAAACACATTGTTTGCATCTTCCTGCCTTCCCGGTCACTAGTTTGCTTGTAAAATATATTTTTAACCATAATATCTTTGTTCTTTTGAAATATGAGGCGGGTGAAATTCATCTCAGGTCAAACCCTCAATATTGATCATTTATATCACTTTACATATAAATCTCACACTTAAGCATGTGGATTCATGGGATCCCTACCTCAACTGGTGATGTTGACGTCTTTAGTGGCAGAGGTGGACTCAGCAGCAGGCTGGACAGATCTTGCACCAACCAGTTCATCTTTGATAAATGAACTGTGGACAACTGCGCCAAACTCATCACAGACTGGACAGCTTAAGTAGTAGTAAGTGTAATGAATGATTCAGTAGCTCAAAAACTACTGTGTCGATTTGGAATGTCCTCCAAATGTCCAACCACCTCATCCTACAGCTACAAAGCTCAAAGATTTCTCTGAAACAGCTGTAAATTTAATTTTATTGTTGTGACACCTTTTGCTGACTCATTCACTTTCCCCCCCATCTCTGCTTTCCCCCACTTCTCACTTCTTATCCCAATGCTGTCACAAAACAGTCGTTCTCTCTGCCTTTATATTATCTCTGTCAGCAGAGGGCCCATGGATCTATCAGGCCAAGCTGGGAAATACAGATAGTGACAGGGGTAATGTGGACCGGGTCACTTCACATGCCTTAAGTTGTCCGTTTCCCTCTGCACTCAATCCCGTGCAAAGCACAGGTTGAGAATTTATCGCAATGACTTCCACTCAGCTTTGTGTCGTTTGTTTTCTCTTCTCGCCAAACCAAGAGGTGGGATGAGAAGAGTCAACTGAGATAAGAGCTTCTTAATTCTCCAGCTTTCTTCTGTCATACATGCCAAGTTATATTGTTTGTAAAAATAAATAAGACTATAATACTTCAGATTCCAGTTATTTTACAGAGAGTCTGAGTTTGTTCATTCCTTAAAGGAATACATATTGCCCAGTGCCTTTCATGCTACTTAAAAAAGATATCTTATTTTAAGAAATAATGGAGTTCTGTTTATTTCAGTCAAAAACATACATCACAAGATCTCTTGTAATCTATTAGCACTTGGTGTGTGTGTTATATAAATGACTGTCAGTGTTGACCACATCAGATTTAAATGTTGTATCTATGGAGGTAAAACAGTGGTGATTAGCTGCAGAGGACACCATGAAAAGGTTGATTTCAAAAGTTGTAAATGTGCATCCTGTAATTACTTTAGGAATGTTTCATTATAATTAATCCAGTGGTTTATGAAATATTTTACTATAATACAAACAAGGTTGATTCCAACAGTTAATGCAAAAGTTTCTAGCAAAGATCTTGTGTGATGTTTAGTGCTTGGAGCATGTCTTGGAAATGACTTAAAGCTGCTATAACATCAAACCTTAGCTCAATATCTACAAAATGAGCCAAATTATAGCATTGTGTTATTTTCTAAGGATATATTAATATCATTCATAATTGTCCCTTTTTGGAAATAATTTCTTTGCATTTGACCCATCCCTGAGGAGCAGTAGACTGCCTTTTAGATAGCGCCCGCAAGGCAACTTTGGGGTTTGGGGTTTTGCCCAAGGATAGTTCAGTTCATGGTCTGCAGGAGTCGGGGATTGAATTACCTACCTCCTGATCAGCAGTTAAGCATATTTGCCTGCTGAGCCATGGCTGTTACACTGCAGAAAGCATAATAATAATTTTATGAACATTCCATTTACATTTTTTAAATGAAATATTTTGTTTTCCAACAAACACGGTTTGCATGTCTTTCTGAAAGTTTGATTAAAATCCATCATGTGGCTCAAGAAACATTTTGACAACAGATAAACATGATTGACTCCAATAGTTAAAGCTAGAATTTGATGCATAGATCTTGTGCAACAGCTTGGAGAGATGACTTTTTATTATATGACAGCTAATCTTAGGTCAGGATCTGTAAAATTTTGCATATGTAAGTATTGTTTCTGAAAGTGAAACTTTCTCAGGGGGTTTTGAAAGTTTTGAAAAAAACAATAAACAAACACACACACACACACACACACATACACACACATGCACACAAAACACACAAACACACAGAGGCAAAGAAAAAAGAAACATTGTCACCCACTTTTTTGCAACAGGCAATAAATTGGTGGAAAGTGACAATGCAACTAATCTGTGAACTGTTGTGCTTAAAGTTGCTGTTAT
Organism: Callopanchax toddi; assembly: GCA_006937965.1. Classification (NCBI taxonomy): domain Eukaryota; kingdom Metazoa; phylum Chordata; class Actinopteri; order Cyprinodontiformes; family Nothobranchiidae; genus Callopanchax; species Callopanchax toddi. The sequence goes on from SSNR01000567.1 coordinate 68,598, forward strand.
ATTCATTTATTTCCAATATCCACACATTCTCTACCTGCATGTGCATGATCTCTAAATGAAGATGGCTAAATATATAGTACTTAGGTATAATTTATTTATTGGTAAATAAAAAAAATAAATAAAAAAATAAAACTTTTGTTAAACTAGTTAGATTAAGGCTCATCGTCTCAAACAGCTGCTTAGAAGATGGAAATGCCATCAGGCAATCAATAGGAATACAATTAATTATTAGTGGACATTTTTTCTTTAAATTAAAGAAATTAGATATGTAGGAAGGTCTATTATAAACAAATCTGTGTTGTAAATTATATTAAAGGTGATGATCTTTAAAGATGTGTTTACTTGTATCAGGCTGTAACTTCTAAAGAAAATGGTTTCTATAGAGTTTTTAATTTGCCAGGTCAGAAAATAGGAAATAAAAATAAACCAACTAAGTACAGCTAATGAAAAAATCCATCAAAGGCATGTCAACAAGCAAAAATAACTTTTAAAAGAAAGTGTGTAATCACCTGTGAGTTTGCAAACATCTAAGCAGCTGAGGACCTCTGTTATATTGACTAATGTTACTTTATATGAGTCCTATCATCAGAAGAAATCTCTAAACAGCAGTGGTTTAGCTGGCAGGGGAGCAGAAATAAAAGGAATTCTTCTAAAATTAGAACATACCTGCTCATCTGTTTGACAAAGTTCATGTGGACAAGCCAGAAGACAGGTTGAAAGAAATCTGTGGATGAATGAGACCAACATCAAACGATTTTTGTATAAATAGAATGTTTTATTCTGAAAAAAATATAATGCATTCTAGTGCAAAAGCTTCATTCTTCTGTGTGACAGATTTGGTTTTAATGCTTTTAGATGGAAATTAGATCAAATACCAAGGCACCAATCTCATCATGCTAGAAAAAAAGGATTAAAAATAAATAAATGTGTTGTAATAGCAAAGTTAGATTACAAACTGTACTCCATTAAAACCTGGTGTAACTGATGATGCCCATATCTACAGGAGAAAACGCCTCAGGTCAAAGTATTTTACAGAAACACGGTGTTTCTGACCTGAAGAGAGAAGACCTATCAACACCCCTGAGCTAAACCTGAAACCCACTTGTAGAACAAGAACAGATACAAGCGCTGCTCAGACCAATAACGGCTCTTCTGAGGGTTCTGAGAAGCTCCCCGAAGAACAAGATCCCTCCAAGACATTCATTTCTTTTCATTCATATCAAAAATAAAAACACTGAACTCGTGTAACAATGACCCAAATCTACATAATTTATTTAAAAAATAAAGGCTTAGTAAATCACTGGCTCCATTCATTTGTGAGTTATTTTGGAATTTAGAGGCAAAAATCTGGAAATGACTGCAAGTTGAATTATTGATGGTTCTTGACTTGCTTGTAAATTCATTCACAGAGTCTGAATCTTTAATTAACAAAGAAATTGTTTTGGTCATTCATCGATGAGTTGTACTTCAAATAAACATCATGTAGTCGCACCATATCTCAAAAGCTCTTATTCTAAAGCAGGAGAAAAATATAAAAGACACTCAGAATTTCAAACAATACTCAATAATTCAAATATCTATTTTTGTTTGACTCAGTTTTTTTACTCTTGTTTAGACAAACCACATAATTAGATTAAATTTACACAATGACATGAACTTTTAATGGGTTCAAACTAATGATTTGAACCTGGGGTCATGGTAGAACACTTTTCAGTCCATATATATTATTGTAACATGCACTGAACTTAACTGAAGACAAAACAAACTAAAAATATATATATAAAGAACACGGGGTAACCTAAACAATATTACCTTACATGATTATTATTGAAAGAATAATGTTCAAAAAATAATAAAACAGTGCAAAAATAAAATATCCTGTTGCTTTCTTTCTTAGTGCAGAAATGAAAGATTTAAAAGATTCAGCTGCTGACTTATTATGAGCAACCTTTAAATGACTTTTTGCAATATTCTAATTTCGATTGTCACACAAAAAAAGTGTGGTCCTTCACCTAAAATTACTGATTTATTTCTGAGACAGAAAACCAGGTTCTGCTTGAATAAGTTAGGCAGACTAGTGAAGATGCACCTCAGCTGCAGGATGTGAGATTGGCCTTTTGACTTTACCCTCAAGTGCAGCTGTAGAGGGACTCTCCAACCCATGTGGAGATAAATTGTGTTTTTTTTTCCTTTTCTCCGTCAGTGTACACACACACCACCCCCAACAAGTAATAGTGTTGATATGAGTTCCCTTGTACACAGACAAGGGCTGCCTGTTGTATTGAAAAGAGGGGGCTGTGTATGCTGTGATGGCCGTGGGGGAGTTTTCGCTTTCATCAACGAGGTCAGCCTCTCAGCAAGAGCTCGTTGCTGCCTGGTAGTTTATCTGCAGTACATTATATGTGATGGATGGGTAATGGAGAAGCCATAGCCTTCTCATTCACAGCGGTGTATCATTTCAGAGAAATCTTTAAGCTATCTGCTCTTTGGGTTTTTAATGATAGGCTTATGCTATGGTTATATTCTTTGTGCATAAAGGCTCAGCTATGTGTCCATATGGCATCTGAAATTCTGTAAGAGAAATGACTGGACACATTGTGCTGAGAAATACTTTGTGTTGCAGATTATTCAATATTTCATGTTTATGATTGCATTTTAAATAAATATACGACTGCAACAACAGACGCTGTAGAGTCAAATGTTTATTTCGACTCTGCTTTGGTGACAAAATCCACTTTAAAGAGGTACCTATGAGCTACATGATGTGTTTTTTTCAAGCTTGTCAAATTATTTAAATATGAACATTTCCAGTTATGGTTTAAAATACTATAATGCCACCCAGAGCTTACGGGATTTTGTCTAAAGACTTGCACATTATCTGTGTGAAAATACGACCATGATCTGTGTTCACTAAAGCCTGATCAAAGCAGCTTATACGCCACCCACCCCCAAACATAATAAACAAATAAATAAATATTATATATCTTCCCCTCTATCCAACACAATTAGCAGCCACACAGTTAAGCACTGATGCTGCCACGCTGTGATAGATACCGCCAATAAAAACATTGATTACTATCACAGTATTGCTGTTTACAAGGTTATCTCACCTTGATATTGCTGCCTCTGGTATCACAGTAATTCCTCTTCTCATCAGGGTCATCATTAAGCCTTGTGTTAGCTATTACACAAAGTGTTGTTCATCATACAACAACTACAACTCTGGGTTGCGTTTGGGGACTGGTTATGGTGCTTTTGATGGATCAACCTTGGCTGGTATAATTAAGTCTTATTTTATTTAGTTAGAAAAGTATCCACTTAGTTTTGTTAAAAGTCGCATGATGAGCAAACTATTTTTTAAACATCCTCTTTGAGCAGTTCAAAACTGTCCTTTTTGTCCGGGGATTGCAGCGATAAGCATATACCATAATAAACAGGGTGAGATACTGCTGCCTCTGGTTCATATTCTAATACTGAATCTGCAGTGCAGCAATAGGCGAAGGGGGAAACTCAAGATAGCTTGAGGTAATCGGTATGAAGTATGAGGTATTTTCATCGCTATAACCAAATAATCCTACCTGTTTTAAATATAGAATAGATAACTGCTGGTGTGATGGTATTCTGGTGGCGATGATAGACGATGAAATGGAACCAAAATGAATGGGCCCTTAGTTGAACAGACCTAAATTCATTCCACAGGCCCAGTGGAATAGAGTTATCTGAATCAACTGTCCTCCACGGCCGCCTGAGGGATATTGAAGACAGCTAAGGTCAAATTATAGGGGAAGTCAGCTTGTGTGTGACTGCGGTGAAATTACCTTAAGAGTTCTGATAGTCAGCTGGTCTGCAACGTGATGCTCTACAAAGACAAAATGTTCGAAAATTTATAAAAAGAATCCAAAATGTCATCAGTTGCATGTTTGTGAAGTCTTTCTGGGATTAAAAACTAAAAGATGAAAGTGAAACTGGCCAAATTAAAGACACGTCATTCATTCTTCTTAATGCTGGGACGCCATCCACACTCATCAATGGAGTGTTGGAGCTTAAACGCCTGTGATGAACTCCAGATACTCCCAGGTCCTCTAAAGACACTGCGCTTAAGGTGTAAATTAGTTACACAGCCTTGCTCATTAAAGATACCCGAGCAGTAAATCCACTGGGTTGCTCCACTTCCACCGTACATGATGGAGATCCATTTCACGAACATCGCTCATTAATATGCTAATAGATGTCATTAATGCTTGATAGTGAAACGAACACAATTAGGGTACTTAGTGGGTCATAGCTAAGAAGACCAAGGGGAATGGGAGATGGCTGAAACAAAAATCCATATCTATTTTAGAAAGTATTCCCGGTAAGAATCTGTTTTTGTAAAACAAAGCCAATCAATACGCCAGTGGTTTGTAATATTATGGAAGAAGAGCCCTCCTGGTTGGATTTACTAACACCAAATTCAAATGATGGTTTTCCATCACAACGATCACCAGTTACCAAGCTAGAGAGGGTTGAAATAAGGCGCTGATGGGGACAGCGAACATTTGAATGAGTACACTCAAGAACACTGTTAACTTTCTTTATTGTTTCATTCATTCATTTTTTTCTGCCACAGTTCTGATAGGAATTGACACTTGATCATATAAAACGGAGACTGTGTCACGCTGGATCAGACGCAAATCTCAGCTGGGACTCGACATAAATCAACTTCAGGACCTCGGACAGCTCCAGCATGGCGCAGCATACTAAACGGACACGGAAAGGCGCGGGGAAGTGGGTTAATTAGCACCACACTGAGGCTGCTGCGTCGGTAAGACTCCAAGACCTGGTTGCACTCGAATTAATTTTAGTCGTTTCCAGGCAGATTTGGTTTCTTTTCCTTCCGCCTCAGCGGAATAAAGAGTTAGCAAGTGACCCGGAGACACCAACACAAGGAGATGAATAGGACGCGGCGCCTTAACTCACATTTCTCATCTCATATCTCATTGGGTTTCTCATTACTGCATTTTTGCATTCATGCATGGCTACTGGAAATTAATGGGGGGACATAACTAGGGCCCTGTTTTATTCACAATCTACCTGTCAAAGAAAAATGTCCACATGAAGGCTCCGGATTCAGATTTAATTTCAACCTCAGCGCAGATTAATAATTCCCATGAGGTAGTTTGGGGGCCAATAATATGCTACAAAACTTCCCTTCAAGACCAATTCAAATCCCTCATCCTCGGGTTGTGATTTTATTTTTTATTTTTTTTTATCAATGCAATCTGAAATGAAATCATGTGCCTGGTTACAGCGCTGATCCCAGCTGCTATAATGCGTGCTGTCATGCTCATTATGAAAATGCCAGCATCTATTCGTTCACTCGGTGGCCATATCGCTGCTGCATGGTGATTTCAGCACTGCTTGCTTTTGCACCGCGGCTTAATGACTCATGGTTCATGCATAGGCATGACCGAAGAAGGGATTCAACATTATGCTCAACACCTTCTCTCTCTATAAAACTAATGTGACAGATCAGGACTTTAAATGCTGACATCTTCTCTGGAGGAGCTGCTTTTTTTGGAGTGGACCAAAAAAAACCTGTTAAAGGGGGGGGGGGGTCATTTAGTCTCACTGCTCAAGTCTTTATAAATAACTGCTGCATTAGAGGTATATTAAAGTTAATGGCAATGTCATTTTGCTCACAGGTCAGCGTTTAATTTAAAGTGACAAATAGAGATGACTGCTCACAAAACGCTTGTTATTATTCCCGCCACGCCGTCTACCTCAGTCCACCCTCCTTTGGCAGCTCTTACAGAGAGCTACTTGTGTTTTAAACATGTGACAAAGTGAGAGAGGGCCACAGAGGGGAGAGCTGAGGCGCCCATGCCTGTTCAGCTGCCGACAGCTCCAGGATCCGGATTCTGCGCTCCTGCGCACAGCGATGCGGAGTAGGCGGGTCGGTAGGAGAGAAGGCACTGAAAATCCGCGACGGGATTCTTAACGGGGGATGTTCCGAGAGCTGCATTCCGTCACATCTATCCAAGGCTGGCGATTTCTGGTGGAGAGAGAACGAAAACCGAGGCTAATCGTCTAATCGTCATCTCCCTCCTGCGCTCCACGCGTCTCTCTCCTCCTCCGCCTCCTTCGCCTCTCCTCTTGACTCCATCTCCTGCTGGATGATTTCATTTTGTAAAGTCATTATTCCCTGAAAGGTCAAAGCTTTCAGGGAACCCCGAATTACTCTGGGATAAGTTGACTGTCGACGCGCTTTTTTTATTTCTTTTCTTCCTAAAGTTTGGTGTAGAAGCGTCCAGACTGCTCCGGACAGAAGGGACGGAGCAGCCTTCCCCGCAAATCACTTCCCCCCTGTTTCGGAGTGTGCTCTAGTGCTTTTTGGAGTGCTGTTTTCTTTTTCTTTTTTTTATCTCGACGGAATTTCTATTGAATCCCAGCAAACTGTGAAATGAGCTCCTCTGCCAACGCTGTAGCTGAGGGCTCCGAGATTCTGCAAGAGAATGGAAAACACTGAGTTAAACTTTATACGCTGTTCCAAACCCTGGTGAGTTCTTGCAATTCTGCATCTTTTTTTTTCTCAAGTTGCATCAGTGCAAAGTGCCATAATCATCTAAACAATGATCTTTTTTTCTGGAACTCGACCACATCTGTGGGATGTGATCCTTGATTGCAGAATCAAAAATCATTCTGTTTGCACAACCTGACAAATGCACATGTATCCAATCAGCTGTATGATTTGGGAAATGCATCCACATGTCTTGCTTGTCATATCTGAATGAGCACATTTTCTCCTTTTTTTTGCATACAGTATCTCTTTATTCTCCCTCCTTCCACAGACAGCCTTTATCTGCTATTCCAAGAAACATTTCTAATCTATATTCCTTAGGGTGTAAAGGCATTCTCGCCTGCAGAGGATCAGATATTCAGCTTTGATGTGTGGACAGAGCTGGGTCGAAAGAAGCATAATGGGAGTTGTTTATAGTTTAAGGCTAAAATAGGGGGGGAAATGTCCCACTGATTTGATAATTATACGTCTCACCCTTAAGCGTCACCCTCAAAGGCAGAACATGAATCAGGGTAACCTCATGAGATCATCAGTGGAGGCTGTGATAATGAGCCAAAAGCCCTCAAAGAAAGCAAATATCATTTTAAAGGCAATTAAAGAGGTGCATTTTAGATTGAACTTTAAAATAAACCAGAATCTTAGAAACTCTCTTGAGTAAAACAGTGGCAGGAAGATTTGTTGTTGTGGTTGCAGAGCTTTATGGGGGGAAAAAAGTGACTCACTGCTGTTGTTCTCATTGCAAATGTTGCACAGAAGTAGCAAAGCCTCAGTCTGTTTACAAGGCCACAACAGGGCTTCTGTTCAGAAGCGTCCTGATCCATCCCAGGAGACCAGTGAACCTGACTGTGCCCGGGCCTGAAAGACACAGTATCTCATCTAATGAAAAGACGGATGACTTTTATTGTGTTGGTCACCTGGACCACAAAAACTGAACAACAGAATATGTCAAACATGCACTGATTGCACAGTTAAAACAGCAGTTTGGGCTAAATCTGTTTTTATTTGTAATCTCTTTGTGTCTGCAAGACCATCAGCTTTTTTTTTTTTTTTGCATAATGTATACATAAGAGCAGACAAATTGAGCTTGAAAAAATACTTTTGCATGACAACTGTGACTGAGTGGAGAAGCGTCTTTAGGCTTTTAGACTAATGCCAGCAGCAGGAATTACATGCCTGAGAGGGCTCCTTGTTCTTACGGCTTAGTGTTGGGTGGCTGATACGGCCGGATGCGGCATCATTTGTACGTTTGATGGCAGATGAGAGAAGGGAGGGGAAATGAGAAACAAAAAAACCCTCCTCCCACAGCCACTGTAAGCTGGCAAATGTAAATAACGTTCTGCAAAATGGCCCTCTATTGCTTATTTTAGGATAGATGGGTCAATGCATTTAGAAGCATGGAATGCATCCAAACATCTCAACATGGTGACTAACTGCTGTTTCTGCATAAAATACCATTTTGTAATATTTGATTATGATTGGTGTGTGATTGGAAGTGGGACTTGGATGCTAGAGATGAAACTGAAGCCAAAAATAAAAGTGAAGAGGGTCAGGAGGAGGGAAATTGTTATAAGACTGTTAAAAGAAAGTCTCTTTTTCCAGGGTCAGGTTTTGAGAGGATTTGCTCAGCCCGTTATTTTATGATAATAAGCAAACCAGCAAGCTTTACTTTAATGTAAAGTCTAGAAATTAAGATGTAAGAAAGGAGATGAGACTGTAAAAAGGAGAAAATTATCATAGAAAAGAAAAGTTCCTTTTAAGGATTTGAGTCTGACTTAATAATTAAATCAAAATCTCTCTTCAAGGCAACTAATTGAATGTTGAGTCTGAGAACATTCTGCAGAAACACATAGAGAACACACAAATTGATGCTTTACAAAACAAGTGTAGACAAAAAGCAAATAGCAGCAAACCTTAAAAATGTTACTCAGATGAGTTTTATCTAGCACTTTTGCAGGTTTTCTGGATGGTAATGCACAAAAAAATCCCTAAAAACCAACATAAACAAAATTGAAAAGAGAGAAAAGCAAGAAAGGAATGTGTCTCTGTAATTTAGGATCAACCTTTGTCCCCATTCGCACAAGGCCACCAGTAGAAGAGATCTATTTGGGCTTCACTATGATTTATAGAAGTGTCACTTTCTGTATGTTCTCTGCCTCGCTGTGATATGTAGCCACATAAAATCACACAAGTGAGAAGTTTAAAGTCTGAGTGGCAAGATTTAAGGTGACTTCACTGTTTGTTTTCACTTTGAGCTTTTATTGCATAAATGAAAATTTCTGCATCTATAACAGTCGGTGACAAACTCACACAAGCCTCATGTCTGTTAATTAAAGTATAAATCAAGACTCAAAAATGATGTTTTGTTTTATTTTGGAGGAATTTGAGTGTTTTGAGTTGTTTGAGGTGACTAGTCTGATGTCCTCTCATAATGAATGATCATTTTACAAAATGAAAGTCCGTTTTTCTTTTCTTTGAAAGAATTTTATTGATTTTTCCCTTCCTTCTATCCTGCTCGTGTGAAAAGGTATTTTTTTATCTCACACATTTCTGTGTCGTCCTGGGAGTTGTTTGCTTGTCAAGTTTCTCCATCTTTAAAAGATACTTTGACATTTTATAAATAGTCTACGATCAGATTTGGTCTTTGAAAAGCTGCTGTGTGGCTCAAGCTTAAATAAAACAGAAAAGCTTGTCACTGTAGAGTCCTAACGTTGATTCGTGTGGAAAATGACACTTTCTGTTAGCTCCTCTGCTCTCTGACACATCACATTTGCAGAACTAAGATATTGTTTGTTTTGTTCTTTCTATTTAACAGTAACAACCTTACAGATCTTCAACACACAACTTTAACACTTGCTTACAAATTTCCCTAATCTCGCTGTCCCAGCTGTTCGCTGTCAGTCAAGAACAAACACTCACATTCGCTTTACTTGCCTAATTTTTAGCAGTTCAGAATTACAAATTCCTAATATTATATTTCTAAAGAGCTATTTGCTTCATAGTGAAGTAATTGTTTTCTTATCGCAGAACAAAGCCTCATTACTGCTGCGTGTGTTGTAATTCCAGCTTGTCTGCTCTGCATTGTGGCAGCCTGTTCGTTTCATGTGACTCACCGTCTGGGACATTCTGTTAGAGGTGGCCTTCCTGGTGCTCCTTTGTGGCTCAAACTACATATTTTGGTTAAAATGACCTCTCTCAAAGACAGGGGATAAGACTGGAGTTATGACAAGTCTGGCCCACGAGATGGAGAGCACTGCGTGCTGCTCAAGGTCACATCCAAGTTAGGCTTCAGACAGTTTGTGTTGTCTGAGAAAATGGTGCTCAAGCTTTAAGTCCAGTGTTGGAGCTGCACGTTCTAATGGTTTTTACTCACATTAACTAGCCATTTTCTAACATCCTATAGATTTTAGAACCCCTTTGTTTTGAGGAAATGTATTATGCATGGACATATCAAATGGGATCATGGTTAAGTATAATGAGGCTGTGATTACAGGGTAATACATTAAACATTAATATTCTTATCTGACCACATTTGGCTTTAATCTTTAATTATTTAAGAAACTAGTCTAGAATCTATATATATAAATTTACATCCAGATATTGAAATCTAAACACAAATATGTTTGTTTTAAAAAAAATATTATCAAACATGCTAATTTAGACTGATGTAAAATAGAAGTACCCTACCAAAATAAAAGCTGGGTGAAGAGACCCCCATCTAAAGTCTCCGAGGTTCATTGATGGTAAGAGTTTAAATGTAAAACCCAGATAGAAATATTGACAAATGATTAATGGTTAAACAGACTCAAATGAGACATTAGATAAAGGATCTCACCTCGCTTTAACTTCAGTAGGTAATTTTCATTTTATATAAAATGCTAAATTATCATGTTTGTTAAATATTAAGTTAAAACTGCCAGATTTGTACTTTGTGTTCAGTATCTAGATTTGATTTTAAATCTTTAAATTGGATTCTAAAAATTAACACTATTATCTGGAGGCAGGTTAAAACATTTAGACTTGACATTGTGATTTCACTGCCTGTTTTTCTTCTCACAAGGAGCTAAAATGCAACAAAATGTAGCTGCTAATTTATTTTTTTTATCCATAACTTTGCAAGTGGCACCCCGTAGAGTACAAACAAGGACTTAGGAAACGCTTGTTAGCTGTAGTTGATGTGGGTTTTGCTTTTTTTATCAAGGGGAAAAACTCATTTTGTACAATTTATTTGCATTAAAACAAGAATAAAGTATGATTCTGTGGAATAATATTTTCTGCACTGCCTACCCTCACACCGGCAACGGAATGATGTCTTGCATAAATGTTTATATTAGGCAAAAGGTCTTTATATGTACAATTCAAAAGTTTTTAGGTGGTATTTCAATTGGTTTGTATATAGATCTATTCAAGACCCATCAATATGAAGATAAAATTATAAAAAACATTTTCATCCATGGTGTTTACTGTGGGGCAAACTCTATTTTCATTGAAATATATTAACCCTAATAATAATAATGATATTGAAGTCAACATATTTAGAAAAGGTTAGACTCAGAGCTTTAAAGGGTAGGAAAAATGCATCAACCTTGAACGGTGTATTTGTTGTTTCTTCAGACTCAAAGAGCACCATGCTGGATTCCTAAACAGCTGGTCTCCATCTATTCCTTGAGTGATTAGAAAATAAATAAAGAAATAAAATTTGGCAAAGCTCCATCGCTAATTGGATCCACAACAACTTCAGAAGTAAAAAAAAAGATTTAAGAGTCCACTGAGCAATATCAACCCAACTGTTTGCACAGAGAACTCTTCCTCCCACACCTACTCAGCAGAGAGAACACACTTTGGTTTGACCCTCCACACAGCAGCTTTGTAGCGCTGTTCTGACTTATTGCTTTGAGCTTCCATGTGTAATGATTATAAATGCATGTTTGTATCTCAGTAATCGAGTGTTTATCAGCCTGCATGTGAGCGCTTTTTATTGTGACATTTTTTGGTCTTTGATGTCTTCCTCCCAGGACACCACAGGAGCTCGTCCTTTTTGTATCTTTTTTATTTATCGTAAGACGCTGGATGAGTGCAGTCATGTTCTAATATTTCACAAAGGCTGTGTGTTACCCCTGGTGCTGGTATGAGAGGCATTGTTGACAGTTGTAGGCGGGAAGATAACTGGGTTAATTAAGGCCAAAAACCTCATTAGTCAGCACGCAGGGGAAGATGTAAAGTTTATCAGTTCCTGTTCCCCTACTTTGAGGATGGTTTAAGGGTTGGCTCGCAGACAATTTACTAAGTGAATCCTGAAATATTTTAATCAAATCCCCTCCTGTAAAGCACCTACCTCGGTCTCATTTCCCACCATTGTTTTCTTTTCCAAGTGTGGGAGATCACAAAAAGTGGTCCATTTCAATTTGCACATCACCATGCCAACAAAGAATATCTGCTGTGGTGAGTGTTCCAGTCATGGATACAGACACACGCAGACAGAGACATTCACACACACACACACAAAGCTCAGGTAGGTGACCATTACGGCGCTGGCACCCTCCAATGAGCGAGCAGATGTTTAGGAGCTGAATGCTCCGTTTTGTTCTGGTCTCCAAAGAAAACGGCTGCTGAATTCTCAAGACAGATTAGGCGTGGGAGTTCCCACATCTCATCAAGCTTACTGTACCCTCCAGAAGACAGCGTGAGAGTCAAGATCCAACACTGCAGTCAGTAGCCAGGCCCCGTATCTCTGGAGGAAACATGTAATCCTGGCTGTCACACAAAGATACTGGAGGTGCTTCAGAAATAACACTTGCTTCAGATTTCTATGTAGAGACAAACGTATTCATCACAAACATGGCTGGTAGAGCTCAATCAGAAATAGAGATATTAATCCAATACAGGCCATTTTGTTGAATGTTTATTATTATGTCTAATAGAACAAGAAGTTTGGCTTCTGATAAAAAAAAACAATTAGAATGATAGGATGTTCATTTTTTCCCCTCAGTTTTAATTATCCAGAGCCTAACATTACCAAAGAGTTAGATTTCCACACAGATGTTCCAGTTCGCTGGAGGACATGTCAGGCTCATGCTGTGCACGTCTTACCTTTGTGTAACCACCAGTTCTGTTTGTAATGAAAAATGCCTTTGGCTCAACATCTCATCACTTTATTGACTTTCTTTTAAATCATTTTGCCGTAAGGAGGAACCTTTAAAGATAGGACTCATTTCTGGTATGATTTCATTTCTGCTGTTCTTCAGTCTGAAATTATATTTTGAAGAGTAGTTTGTTCATCATGTCTTGTTTCCTGACATCGGCTGCATGGTGGTTCAGATGTTAGCACAGGTACCTCAATGTTGCAGGTTTAATTCTGGCCTTTCTGTGTGGAGTTAGCATGTTTTACCCATGCATGTGTGGACGTCCCCCCACAGACCACAGCAGGCCTGATAGGTTAGTTGTTGTAAAAAGCATCTGCAGAAAAAACAAAACTTAAACATGAACATTTCATCCTGCTTAAAGTCAAAATATAAATATGATCTATAAAAAAAACAACAACAAAAATGCATTTCAAATGTGTTTCACAAAATTAGAATCTGCATGAAAAATGTATTCAAATGGCTGCAATAAATATGACTCGTTTACATTTCCAGCAAAAACTAAAACTTCTATAGTAAAAATGGCAGTTTTTTTTATAAAACACACCCAAACAGAGCAAATAATATTTTCAAATATTTGACACTTTATTTTCATGATAAAAAAAAAAACAATTCATTCTAATTGAAAAATCTTCAGTGTCTTTTTGATTGGATGATGTAGTGGTTAGTTCACACAACAAAGTCTTGTGAGGTGAAAAATATGATATGAGGCATTCAAGCTGCATTGTGTAATCTTCAAACAAGCTAGGTATAGCAACTTTACACAAACACGTCTCAGAGCTCTCACCCCTCCCGTCAGCTATAATCCTTATGCCACGCCTCCCCTGGACATGGGACCGCACTTTACCACATTAACAAGAGAGAGCAAAACACCAGTCGTTGAAACGCTATGCTAAAGTTCACCCTGCTCTTTTACGTCCAAACGTTTTTTTGTTTTCTGCTAGCTGAAAAGATATTTTTCTTTTTGGGACGCTGGTATTTTTTCCTAAAATTGAAGCGGTAGCAGACGGCCGCTTCTGTCCTTCTCTCACTTCCGGGATGTTCTGCTTTAAAATGCACCAGCATGCATTAATGGAGGATCCAAGCAGTGTGGAAGTGAGGCGCCTCGGTGAGACAGACAACCGGATTGTCCAAAAGCTGCTTTCAGGCCAAAACACATGATTGGCTGAGGTTTTTAGAAAACTGCGAAGGATCTTTTTTAAACGCCGCAATAGATTTATAGCCATACTATGTTAGAACATTGTTAAGAGGCATGAAAAAAACATTTTAGGCTAATTTGTTTTGCAGATTACCTAGAGCACCTTTAAGCATTATTATATAGTTTTAATAAATCTTTTTATGGCCTATCTTAGCCACTTTAGAACTGTTTTGAGTCTATATTAATTGAAAAGAAAAAACTATACAAAAGAGTAAAAATTAGATTTTTGAAACAAAAGAAATAGAAGATGTTCAAAATTTAACTGAATTCAAGGCTCAGCATATCTTTTAAATAAAATATTATTTTTCAAGATGTGAAAAGCAAGAAACAACGTTCTAGCAGTGACATTTTTACAACCATGTTACATCACTGTCTTTTTATTCCTTCTTGGCAGGATGTCAATTGTTCAGACCCTCTACTGTCAAATTTTCTTCCATTTTTACTAAATGGTTTTAGCGGGTGACAGCTCTGAACAGTCGGGTGGCCAGTTGAACTTTACAGTAAATAAATAGATAGAAACTCAAATTTTGCATTTATCTATGAAGCTACTTTAATTCTGATGCTGTGGAATAAAGATTATGATTATTTTTAATAAAGACAATGAAATAGAAATAAAAAAGTACAATAAATTAGAAAATAAATTGTGACTTTACTTATACATTTGCAAACAAACAGCTGTAAATTAAACATAGTTGTTAGCCTCCATCTACAGACATGCATTAAAGCTTTAAGCAGCATCAACAGGATGATCAGATTATTTGGAGGGAAAGTTTCTGCAGCATTCTTCTACTCTATCAGCCCATGACACTGAAGTAAATAAAACTTGAGCTGATTGTAAAATGCTGAAATAAACTTTAATAGAATATCCCTTCAAAGTTCGTTAATTAAAACTCAAAGGTTATAAAACAAATGGTCAGAAAACCATTTGAAGCCACAATGAACCACGAACCGTGCACGGTGCAGCAAGTCATTAAATGAGCAGCATGAAAAACAAAATAACAGGGACTCTTTGCTCTGCCATTCATCTACTGGGCTCTTAGGTCAAGTAACGACCAAACATTAAAGCTCGCATATGATGGGAGTCATCACAGATGACTTGTTAAATAACTTTGTAGTTGGAATATTAGATATTCAGTGGTGCATGTTGATTATAACCTTTCATAATGACGGGCAGTGGGTGTGAAAGGGGGATAGAGTCCGATCCACTGTTGGCTCTGCTTCACTTGAATGTCCATTTGTTTAACACCACCTCTCACTACTGAACTGTCGGAACAAGAAATACTTCCAAATGGATATTTCTTCCCCACAGAAATAAACAAGACCTTGTCATAGGTGTCATTTCAAAGATAAATTGAAATCTCTGTGCTTCCTTGCTTCTCAAAGGAACATTTTGTTTCCAGTGCGAGTGTAGAGGGGCATTTTTTAAACAAATGAAAAACAATTGTCTGTCAAATGACAAGGCTGAGGAGTTGTGCATGGGTGCACATGGTGACTGACAATTTGGCCGGAGAGTGTTGTGAAGCCTTGAGGGAAAGAAAATTGATGTTTTCAGAGCAGAATTTTTCAAAATGTCAAACTTTTTAAAGTTAGAATGATGTCGGTGCTCACAATAAAACAAAAACATCATTTAGAAGTTGTTTAAAAAAGGTGAATATTCCACACAACGTCTTCTGCTGATGACATTCTTTAGGTGTATTTTCTGGGGATGCAAATCTTCATTACATCCGTGTGTGGAACATTTTTTCCCCATCATTTGCACTTGCTGTCACAACTCCATTGAGAGGACCTCGCACCAACAATAAGAGCTTTCATTCTTCTACAGTGGCTCCAAACAGCCCTGGGCTACCACTGGCATGGTTTGTGCAAAATCATATTTGAGTGGATCTACAGGAACCTCAACGCTCACTCTGTGCTTCACATGAATATTCCTTCCTATTCTGTCACCCAACCTTTGAAATGTTATTTCTAGATCATGGGGTTTTCCTGCCTCAAGGAGCATTTGATTTTAACATTGTTTGATGAAAAGCAGTGTTTGCATATTGAAAATGTGGCATAATGCTCTCACAAAACTAAAGAGTCGTTCAATCGGTGCCATGATACCTGATAAAGGATTAGTGGATTATTTTATTTGGGTAAAATCCTGAGTAAAAGGACCTGCACAGGCCAGTCTGACAGCAATGAATGTTTACTGAGGGAACTGTCACAGCGAGTGTGTAAAATATGGAGGATGTGACACAAATTTGGGTTTTAGAGGATTTTGAGAATGCAGAGGAGGGATGTGGGTTGTTTGAAGAGGAAGCGATAACAGTAAAAATACAAAGAATTTGAAAAGAAGAAAGAGGCTGTGCATAAAACGGAAGTGCCCATGTTTTTTTTTTCCTGGATCAGCTTCTGGAAAGCTGCCTGTGGAATGATAGGATTA
Organism: Callopanchax toddi; assembly: GCA_006937965.1. Classification (NCBI taxonomy): domain Eukaryota; kingdom Metazoa; phylum Chordata; class Actinopteri; order Cyprinodontiformes; family Nothobranchiidae; genus Callopanchax; species Callopanchax toddi. The sequence goes on from SSNR01000567.1 coordinate 84,914, forward strand.
AAGAGTCTTTAATATGACCTCTGTGCTCTATTTTGATATTAACATGCCATACACTCCCCTCTGTGCAAGGTCACTCTGTAAACACAACATGCTCAATGAGAAGCAACGTTTCTCACCTGTAAAAGCAGACAGAATTCTATTGAAGCTAATTTTTACTGTAGCATAAATTCAGCACCGCTCATTCTTAGGGCTGGTGCTGTGAGGAAGTTAGCCATAACTCTCCGATTTTGACAAACCACACAAAGTGAGTCTTTGCTCACTTCGTGGCTCTTCGCTGCTGAAGGGCAGGGATGTAAACAGAAGAGTGAAATGCTCGAGCTCAAACGTGGAGCATGGCAGAAGATAACAGAAACGCTGTGAAGACAGAGCTCTCGCTGTCTCTGAGCAGATAAACTATTCAGTACCACTGGAGTATGAACAGAAATAGCTAAAGTACTCACTCACTGTCTAAGTGCATTCACAATAAACAAAGTTTAAAGGGAATTGGGGAGATTTGCTCGACTAATTCTGTCAGTATTGAGTTAAAAGTAATGCTGTGCATGTTTTCGCTGCATTTACACTCGCTCTACAGTATACTTCATGTCCTACATAAGATTAAAGGCATGAGAGTTTCAGTGTAAAAGTTATTCATATTTACCATCTAACCCATTGTTCACTTCATAAACAGCCTCAGTTTGGAGAACAATGCTCAGATTTGGCAGGACTTATGAGCTAATGACTAATCTGAAATGTGTTTTACACCATCCTTTTTGCTTTCCACAGTTATTTACACAATATCAACAGCAGCAACATGTAGCACATCAGGTATGTCTGGGGGTGAATTTTGATTTTGCAGAAGGACATTGGTGTAAAGATTCATAAAACAATATTTGCATAAATTACAGTTAAATTGTGAAAAGATGATTTGTTTCAAGACAACAGCAATCTGCTTTGTATTTCAGTTTTAGCTCCACAAAATGGTCCGAATGGACCCACATTCAAAGTGGATTACTGCCTCCCTGGAACAACTCCTGTCTCCTGAATTTACACAGTTTATACAAGAAAAAACTTTGCATGTACTTTTTTTTTTTTTTTTTGCATGTCATTACCATTTCAGAAGAAATTAAAAATTCCTGCTGGACTTGACCCCTGAATGCACCAAAGCTGCTACATTGTGTTCATACTTAAGATGTTAATGGTCATAAATAAACACAGGATTCTATAAAAATAGTCAAGAAACACAAAATTGATGGCAGTGTAAAGGTTTAAGAAATGAACTGCTATGAATTTTGGGACATTGTTGTTTTAAGGCAACTAGTCTAAAGTTCAGCTCATCAGTCCTGAAGGATGTAAATGATTTTTAAGGATGATAATTATGTATAGCTTTTACAAAGAAAAACAGTAAACAATAATTTTAGGTTTAAATTTCTATTTTAAAAGACTTGAGAGCAGAGCATTTGACTTGACTCAGACTGAATGAGCTACTTGCTTATTCCCTTGCAAGATTCTTTCTAACATGATTTTACATTTGCAATCAGGATAAGTGGGGTGAATAAGCTAAGGAGAAATAAATAAGTGCATCATATTTCTAGATAATTCAAAACCACAGACGGGCACATTTCCTTTCACTCTAAGAAATCTCTCTCCATCAGCTGAAAAGAGTCTCTTACATTTGACTGTTTTATCTAAATCAAGCTGCTTTTACTGTAAAGTAGACAAAACAGAGTTATATTTAAAATCAGACAGATGGTTACGGGTGATTGTTCATTGGTGAGACTGAGTGAAGTGTGTGATATAGGGAGAATAGCTATTTTTTACATTTTATTTATAGATTTTTTGTCTTTTCAAGGTCTTTCAATTGTAGTTTTGACTCATGCTCTAAAATTCTAGTTTATGCCCCCCTTAAGACTTGATTTCACACAAAACTTGAAGAAATACCTGAGTCTAAAACTACAGATTAGGTTGTCAGACTTAGGCAGCGTACTGTAAAAACAGCTAATAGAAAAATGTTAAAATGCCTGATTATTACCTACAAAGTATGAATTTAGGACCCGTTAACATGCCCCAAAAAGATTTAAAACTTCATTTTAGCCCTGACCCCATGGATTTATTTTATACTCAGGTCTAAAAAGAAAAGATTTCTGGTGAATATAATTGTCTTTTTATTTTTAATAGATGAGACGAACTTGAAAGGTGTGATTTGAAGAAAAATGTCATGTAAGCACATTTGAAGCACAAAAAAATCTGCTATCTTTTAATTAATAATGCACTGACACATAATGGTAGATAATGCAGAAATTTGCAGACACACACACACACACACACACACACACACACACACACACACACACACACACACACACACACACACACACACACACACACACACACACTGGGATCTGACAACCAGAGTCTGGGGAGCAATGTCAGACCGAAATCAATTTCCAAATTGCTAGCTGATCTCATCTCATTAAAACGACTAAATTGAAGTTCTCCTGCATGCTTAACTTTCAATAATTAACCCCCTTGCTCATCTCTGTCAGTGAATGAACAGATAATGGTGTGTGATATAACATTTTAAACCTGTTGTTGTTCCCGCGATCTAGCAGCTGTTGTGCATTCTGCGCGTGCTGTCGACTGTGTTGTCGGGAGTGTAGTGATTTTTCAAACCCGCTGCACCCACATGCAGTCACATGGCTGAGTTAACTTGACAGATTGTCATCAGAATACTGTAATGGGACTCAAACCAGACCAACACACACACAGGCTCATGCACGAACACTCAGGATGACTGACAGCACTCGAAAAGGAGATAGCGACTAACCTGAGCTCTGAACAAAAGCATGAATAAAAGTGTTTCCAGTCTGATAATTTGCACGCACAGCGCTCATTGGATCTATTGTGTTCTTACAGTAAAACTGAGTGATGTTTATACATTTCAAACATTAGCTGTTTAAAGTAAATAATATCAGCATTAGAAGCACGTCTACATGGTAAACATTTTGTGTCTGCATACTGAAATGTTAGAGCTCAGAGTTTCTACCTTTTACAATTAAAAGTTCTCCTTACTAAAGAAACAAACAAAACTGATTTAAATGGGTCTGTCTTCCCAGGAGAAGTATATGATAATGCATTTTACTTAAAGTTAAGTGTTTTTTTATTTCTTCACATTTTTTTTAAGTTACAGCAGAGAAATACAGCAACATGCAGTTTATTTGGTAGGATTTTACTCGGTTGTTCAGTTCCTTATTTGTTGTTTTCTTAGGGTCTGCAGCCTTCACAAGTGAAAGAGACAATTCTCTCCTGCTAAAAAATCGACTTAGTGCTTAAAATCAAGTTATAGTTTGAAGAAAGTTTCATTTTTTTCTCACTAAATAATTACATCAGTTATGTTATGTTGCTTTGTTCCTCAAAAAAGAAACACATTTGTGTAAAAACCTAAACCATTTTTTAGCTTTTAGATTTGTAAATACTCTCTTTACTAAGCAACATGCGCAGGTTGCACTTCTTGTTTTATTAGGGTCACTTTGCTTCTGAAATGTCATGTTGCAAAGTGTTTGGATGGGAAATCTGTTAAAACTGCTTACCTTGGCAATTTAAATCTAAATATTACTCTAGTTCAAGTTGTTTATCTTCAAAGTTACAAGAGGCCTCTTCAGATGAGCTGAGGAGCTGCTGCAGGTTGCAAATAACTGCCTTAGAATAATTAATAAAATTAAATAAAAATTGTATTTAACATGTTTTTGATGTTTGGTTAAATAAAATGATAATTATTGACTTTAGTCTTCAGAGTCAGTTTGTTTATAGTCTATATGGGTGTCCTTGTTCTGCTATAACTGACATTCTATGTCAGCTAAATCTGATGTTTGTTAGTCCAAATTGACTTGATTGATTGATAAATGTGATCTAAATTCAATCTGTTTTTGTAAATCATGTTTTTCCACATGTCAGATTCTCAGTGTTATACCTAATGACTTTGTTTTGTTTTTCCTTTTCTTTCATTTTTTTCTTCCAGGATCAATTCCTTATATGTTTTTCTTTGTTTAATGAACAAAACTTCCGATAAAGACTTGTTTAATAGACCATGTGAGTAGCAAGCTAACCAATAAAGTATAAAGATTTTTGTCAAAAGTTCAAAAAGTTATAAAGGAAAAGTAAAACGTTGAACTGATTAAAAAACCTTGAACAGTCAAAAAGTTTTGCCTTTATTTCCCAGAGAGCTGGTGGAACACTGTGGTTTGTTTTGATGTCTTCCTCGGTAAATGTAGGTGTTTCTATTTATAACTAGCTTTTCTTTTCTTTTGTAGGTGTTTGGGGGCCGTTGAGGTGATGCAGGTCCCCCTGTTATCCCAGTGGAGGAGACAGCTAATGACGGGTGTATTTGTCTGCTGAACGGCCCTCCACCACCACCACTGCCCTCCATCCCTCCCTCCCTTCATCGCTGATGGCTCTATGGGGCATCATCAGCCTCAGCCTTCATTGCTGGGTGTGTTTACGATCTGGTGCCACAGCAACAGCAGCGGCGTCCAGCCTCCCTAATGACAAACCCGGGGGACCTCTGGACTGGCTCCTTTCAGATAAGGGACCCTTCCACCACTCCCCAGAGTACATCGACTTTGTGGAGAAGAACCGGCAAGGCTTCTCCACCAGATACAAGATATACAGGTGAGTTATGACAGCAAGATAAAGAGGCACTTTACTGATCACTCCACCTTCATTCAGTGCATAACTGATCCAGGATTTATAGTTTAAAAATTATTTCTACGACGGCCACAAAATGTTTCTCTTTGTTTTACGCTTCAGTCTTTACGTTGATGGAAATTGAAGGCTATTTCCTGGAAAGTCAAACTATTTCCATAGCTCTTACCTCATCTCATGTTTAACTGTTCGTATCCACTGCTGCTGAAAGGCAATGGACCTTGAATGAAATCATCATCACTGCAATTTTGCTGATATTATTGTCTATGCATTTTTTTTTTTCCTGGGTGAGAAATAAAACATCCACGTGAGAATATTTTTGCAGCGATCGGTTTTGATTTTTGCCTTTTTGTGTGCTAGTGTTTGCAAAATATCTCATCCATTGCAGAACAGATTTGAATGCAACTCTCAGAAAGAGAGAAAAAAACTGATTAACCTTTGGAGTCAACCAAAGGTTAATCAGAAGACGGTTTCCACCGCCAACCAACCCTAACAGACTCAAATATGGCAGAAACTCTATTTTACAGACATTTAGCTAACATTTGATGTGCTTGTTGCTGTGAGTATTGCTGTTTTGTACAGCAAAATCTTGCACAGTTTTCTAGATTTGACCAAAACGGTCATAACTCCATCATTTCTTGGCATAAAATGATTTTACTTGAAAATCTGCCCCAAAAGGTGTCAGGCAATCTGCATTCCTTCAAGAGTCTTTTTAGGTGGATATAAAAACCTCTTCCTGTTGGCATCACATGCACTATTGATGCATATTTTGAGATGTGTTAAAAAGGAAAGGCTCTGACAGACTGACTCCAGACACACATGTGTACGACTCCTCCCCTTACAGCCCTGATATGGATCAAGTAGATATAGTCAATTAAATTAATAGTAAATGTCCAAATAAATCTAGATTTATGTACATGTTCTGTATGTCAGCAACTTCTATGCCAAAAAAAGAAGATTTCTTTTGAAGCACTTTAAAGAAAATGAAATAGCATCCAGCTAAATGTGTACCATTTCTAAAGTGGGAGGTTTCCCATTGAATAGCAGAGATGAAATGGTGTACTTCAATCTGGCTTGGCTGAATTAGCTGCCAATTTACTGTATGTCTCTGTGTCCGAACACAAGGACAAGACTAAAGTGCAGACAGGTCTATTTGATGTAAATTTTATGTTTCAAGGCTTTCTGAGCACTGCTTCAAACGCACTGTTTCTTCAAGTGCTTTTTTTCTTTTACACACATAAAAAAAAGACACAAGAGAGAAATAGATGCTTAGTATCTGATACAGAACAGGTACGCTTTATGGGACCTCGTTTTACGGTTGCATGGTTGGCAGGCTGCATTCTTTGGCCTGTGTTGTCATGCACAAAAGGTTCCTCGCAACCAGGGTTCACACAATCTGGCATACCCAGACAGAACCATGAAGTATTACATGCACGTATGTTGCTATCAGCTGGCTGTATATCACACTCTGCTGGCCCCTGAAGCCTCAGGGATTCACCTGATCATGTGGCCAAATGACATATGTTGATTAGTGCTGTAAAAGAAAAGATTTGTCATGACAGCAACGCAGTCTGAGGTATCGGAGCGGGAGCGTATTAGTGGAGATAGTGTCATGAATCATATCCATCGTCACTAAGGAGGATGTTGTCCAGGCTTCTGGAAATGGATAGACAAGGTTCCTGACATCTATGGATCGTTGCAAGGATGCTTTATAGCTTCAGTGATCAGTAGCCGTGTTAGAGCTTTTTAATATTTCCTTCTCTGGCAAACGGCAGTGGTCCATTGGAGCCGAGCTGCATGGGCGGCAAGATTAATAGTCTTATCATGTGGCCAAGTGATTAGTGAGCTCTTAGTACTTATTACTCTGCATTATCACAGAATCCCCTGAGAGGTTTCTGTCAGCTGCAAGGTTGTGTTTGAAGCCCTCTAGATTACCACAATGCGGCACTGATTAATAGTGTTGATATTAAAAGGAAAAACTAACCTAAAAAGTAAATAGCCTGTAAATCTCCCCAAATTGAATTCACTTGGATTCGGTCCCATTCGATCTCACAAACCGATTCAGACAGCTGTGGGATTGTTTCTGTTTTGGCAAATAATAGCCTTCTTCTAGTGCCGGTGTGGGTGAGAGTGAAATGTGGTGATGATTTTGGGAGCTTGCTCCTGGAGCTGACTCATAAGGTATTCTGCAGGATTGTTTTATTTAAAAAAATGGGTTCACTGAAAATATTGTCTCAAGGGAGAGAGCTGCTCTGTGCCGATACTAGCTTTTCTTTTTGGCTTTAAAAAAAACGCACATTGCTGTCTACCTGCCAGTCTTCATCATCAACTAAACAAGGATCAGAGCAGCGGCGCTTCCTTCAAATGCTGATGTTTGCTTTTGAGCTTGTTTCATTTCAATAAAAGCATGTATTCTCATATTTAGGTTTGTGAAATATTGTTTATGATTTCACAATGAAATATTTATCCAGAATCTCTGTATGTTACAGTCTGCAGCATTACATCAATACATATTTATGTTTTTTTGTCCAGCCTTAACAGATTAGCAGCAATCTGCATGGCACAGCTGTTCATGATTCTCCTCCTAAATAGAGTGTTTGTATGTTTCTGTTTTAAAGTTATAAATAAATAATATTTTACCCTATGCAGTTTCTTCAACGGGCTCTGATTGCAAAAATCGAGTTTACATTATACAGAGCTGATGAGTTAACAACTAGTCTGAGCATAGCTAAGACCAAAGTATAAGGGATTTCTAATGTTTTCTGCAATAATATTCATGAAATGTTAAATTAATGGCAGATTTTATCCACATTTGCTGCTACTAATGTTAAACTTGTAAATAACCATAAAATTGCATTAAAAATATACAATATACTATCAAAATTGACTGCATTGTACAGGTTTACAAAATAACCTCTGCATGAACCTTGATGACATGTTGGAGCTTGGAGCTGCTCTAAGACAGCAGCAACATGTTTGGTCTTGGCTGTGCTCAGATTAGCTGTTAGCTTATCAGTCCTGATGTAAACTATTTCTCCAAACAGAGGCCATTCAGGGAGCTACCTGGAATGTTGAAGGCAGATATTATTTATAGCAGTGATGCCCAGTCCTGGTCCTTGAGAGTTGGTATCCAGCATGTTTTAGTGTTTCCTCGCTCCAACACACCTGATTCAATGGTTGAGTCACCTGCTCTGCAGAAGGCCTTTAATCACCCACTGACTGAAGTCAGCTGTGTTGAAGCAGAGACCTCTAAAACATGCTGGATACTGGCCCTCCAGGACCAGGATTAGGCATCCCTGATTTATAACTTTTACACAGAACCACACTTTAAAGTGGCCAAAATATTCCTTTAGGTGTTCTGCTTATCTTAGTCCTGCATATTCTGAGACTACAACATGACCACCTATACATCGCTGTGAAAAAATATTTGACTCCCTACATATTTCTTCTGTTGTTACTGACTCGTCACACTTAAATGTTTCAGATCAGCAAACTAATTTCAGTGTCAAACTAAGATAACCTGAATAAATAAAAAATACAAAAACTATCTGACCCAACCTGGCCTTGAAAAAGTAATGCCTTAATAACTGGTTTTACCACTCCTGAAGGCAACTATAATCAAGTGTTTGTAAATATAAATGTAAATGTCCTGCGTTTGCATAGCTATTATCCATGGACTACAAGCAATGTGATAACTTCTCACATCACTGTGGAGGAGTTTGGTCCCGCTCTCTGTTACAGAATAGTTTCAATTGTTTGAGGTCAAAGGTCAAACATTATCCTTCAGGATTTTCTGTTAGACAGCAGAATTAATACAGTAATCCCATCAAATATGTCAAGTTATCCAGGTCCTGAAGCAGCAAAGCAGCTGCAGACCATCACACTACCACCACCATGTCTGACTGTCGATGATGTTTTTATGAAATAAAGTTAATTAGATGGAGGAAAAGGACACACACCTACCAGAGAGTTCAACTGTTGTCCTATCAGCTGACAGATTTTCCCAGAAGTCTTGGGGATCATCAAGATGTTCCTGCAAACTTGAGATGGACCTCTGTTTTGTTTGAGGTCAGGAGAGGTTCTGGCCTTGGAACTCGCTCATGGATGACATTTTGGTCTTGTCTCTTTCTTACTGCTGAATCATGACCTCTGACCCTTAAGCAAGTGAAGCCTGCTGAGCTTTATATGTTGTTAGGGGTTCCTTTGTTCTTAAATTTCTTTAGAACAGGGCATGATGCATTGTTTGTGAGATCTTTTAGCCTACTTCATGAGAAAGGTTCTATTGAAATCATTACTTAACTCTATGGGTCTGCAGGATTCAGGGCTGTGTTGCTAGTGGAACTGAAATGAGCGTTTGATTAATCACATTTAGTTCATGATTTAACAAAGGAGGTCACTGGTTTTTCACATAAGGCCTGAATGGTTTGGTAGCTTATTTTTCTTTATAAAAGAAATCATCATTTGAAAACTGTATTTCATTTTTACTCAGGATCTCTTTGTCTGACACTGAAATTTGTCTGTTGATCTGAAACATTTAAGTGTGACGAGTCAGCAAAAACAGAAGAAATCTGTAAGGAGGTAAATATTTTATTCATATCACTGTAAATGCATTTTCATCAATAAGTGTGAAAGTGAAAATATTGTAGTTCAGACCAAAGAAAAAGCTGTTTTTTCAAAAATCAGACAACTTTTTTCAATAGAAAAAACACTTCCTTTCAGAGTGTGACTGACTCCTGTATATTCCTCATGAATTACCACAACATCGTTTATAATAGGAACCTGATGAGATTTACCTCTTTAGTTGGCCTCTATGAGCCATTTCTGAATAGTGAAGTTTGTTGTGGGAGTTTGTAATGTAGGAAGGTCTTCAACAGCATGCAACATCTGGTGTTCTTTATGAGAAAAATCTAACAAAACTTTTTTTTTTGTATGAGGTGATCATCATCTTTCTCGGAGATGGAGGGCAAAGTTGATTGCACCTCCTGAGATTTTGTCTGACAGGTCAGGCTTTTGTGTTCCTTCAGATTTTAGAGGTTAGGTCAGCATGAAAACAGATTAATTACACATCTAAAAAACCTGTAAGGCAGGTCTTACTCACCATGTCAGTCTTATCTACTTGGTGTTTTTTAGTGTTTCCTTGGATGTTTGTTTGTTTGTGGGTTTTTTGAGTGGCTGCTGATTGCAGCTTTCCTTTAATGTATGTTTTTACACAACTTAGAAACGACACCACGCTCATCCATTTTTTCTCCATTTACTGCATTAAACTCTATATTTGTCTCTATTTGAGGTATACTTTGTTCAGTTATTATTATTACTACTTTTTTCCTCTGATATCCTTGTCAAAAAGCACTTACAAATATTCAGATTCAGATACAGATAGACTTTTTAATCCCTGAGGGGAAATTGCTAACTCACAGCACTCCAAAAGAAATCTAAAAGTACACACTTAAGACGCAAATACAATATGACAAAATTAATAATGGAAAAAATAGAAAACATGTTTTTTTCAGACAGAATTATTATGAGCACTAAGTTTGGTTGTCCTTCCAGTGCTCCTCATCATGTCGTGTCCTGTCTCCAGGTGTATCAATAAATGAGTTTAAACAAACGGGATTCAAAGGTTGACCTGCTGATTATTTTTAACACACTAAGCACACATTGTGTCTTCTTGATCAAAAGGAAGCAACATTCTGTCTGATAAAAGAGGCGCCGCAAATACAGTGAACAACAACAAATTTCCTAAGTCACAGGGGAGTCTGCAGATGCTCTGAAAGGGACTGAGTTGAGTTTTAAAGCAGACTCCCTCAGCGGCACTTCCTCACATGCCAGTGCTACCTTTTTCACCCACGTTTTCTATCTCATCTCTTCTCCTGAAATCCCCTCAGAGGATTAGATAACACACAGCGCTCCTGTGTGCTAAATGGGATCTTTTTTAATACACAGTGCTCTTTCACCTTAAGGCCAATTTCCTCAGCTGTTATTTCATTTATTAAACATATATGTTTTGCTTTAATATGTGCCTCTTTTATCTTAGGACACAAAGTAAAAGCTGAGATATTATAGGGCTGATTCTAAAGTTTCGCAGTTAATTTATTGCTGCAGGCAGGTGAAGTTGACGGTTTAGAGCTGGATTGTCAAAAAATGTCCCAACTAATTTTAAAAGCACGTATTTTAAAAAGTATTTTGTGCAGAGTTACATGGACGCTGCACAGCAAAAACATATGGAGTTCAGATGAGATTGCAAAATAAAATGCATTAACTGTTTTAAAATATTTTGTTAAAGTAAAAAAATAAAAAATCTTCCCCAGAAATTTGAAGCACTTAGCTTAGATTTTAGATAATCAAGTAGGGTAATTAATCATTAAATATGTAAATATATACCAGATTTAAGCTAAATCACAAAACTTCCATCAGCCATTGTTGTTTTTTCATGCTAATAAGAAAATAAAAAATACACAAATAAATAAAAATGTCACTTTTAGGTCAGATGAATTCCTTGATTCATAGTGAACAATTCAGATTTCTTATTTCATTTTTTTGGTGCAAATCCTCACAGAGCTGCTCACCTTCTGGCTCTGATGACTGCATTTATTAAAAGCTTTCTTTGATTTTATATTTTTAATAAGCTGATTCACATGTTACAGAAATACTTTAAATTACTTTTGTAACATTAACCTTTAACATTTGTATAGTTCAAGTTGTCACCACTGAGTTTCTGTCTCTAAAACCTGAAACAGTTTACTTTGGTTGATTATTTTTGACTGCTCAGGTTTGGTTAAAGGTGCATCACTTTTTACAGACCACAGGACCGAGGGGGATTGAAAGTGACAGCATTATTTACCGGCCTGTTCTTCCTCTTGTGCAGTTCAGATCTCCGCTAAACCCTAATAAATGCTCAATGACAAGAGAAGATGAATTACCAGAATCAGTTCTTCGAGCTACCTCAGCTGTGATGGAGTAATGAATTCACACCACGTTATGCCGCTACTCAATCTCCTATTTCTCTTACTTATTGAATTTGAAAGAATTTCTAACTAGTGGTTTGAAGAGAATGAAAGAAGGTTTGTGTTTTGGGGGATTTTTTTTGTGTGCTTTCTGGATTCACTGAAGAGCATCCTCTCTGCATCAAACACAAACACAATGTGTGCTTTCCGCCTGTGCCACCTGTTCACAGTAAACACTGCCAAGGGAAAGCTGCCACGTTCACCAGGGTGAGGGTAGGAGGGCAGACGTAGGTTTGGCCTTATTCTAAACATATTGCATTTGGATAATCCATCTGATATGTTTTTAGGACAGGCAATGTCAACATGCGTATTAGTTGTAAATATATTATGCTGATTACATGACACGTCTGAGTTGGTTGCATGAAGGTAAATAAAAGCAAATTGACTGTTTCAATTTAACCCTTTTTAGACTATTGAGTTTTGTTATTATTTCATCAAAAACCTGCCAAATTCAGTCCCATACGTGCGCTCTGCTCTACAGGTGGAAAAGTCCTATTGTATTTATTTACTACTTTTCTTAAAATAATTATGTAGTAAATTAAAATGGATTCATGTATAGTTGTTATTTGAACATTAGCCAATAAATTGTTTACTTGTAAATTACCTTAAAGGGTTAAATGCTCACATGTTTGTCTTATAATTTACTATTTTACTTTAAAACCACTTTTTTTCTGCAGAATTAGACTAAATATTTTTGTTGTTGCCTCTTTGGAAATTGAAATGGGAAAATTTGCCATTTGTGTTGCAGCTTATTTTGGTCATTTTATAAAATGAGTACTTAGATATGAACCCCAATATACTATATACTTTTAATAAACCAAGATCAATATATTAAAAATACAAAGGTAAATTTTTCCTTTTTCATATGGAATATGTATAATTTACAGATACTTATTTTTCATTTATTCTTTACTTTTTGACATATAAGCACAGTACAAATTATTTTGCTTTGGAACTAATGACTAAAGGTCAAATCTGCTTTAATGATTGCCAAAAGGGCTTGGACAGTAAACAGACTAATCTTCATTTAAAGCCTTTTCTTTTTAATTCTATTTTGTTTTTATTTATTTTAAAATTACTATTTTCTTTTTAAAGGGGCATATATTAATAAGAGTTTTTCTCTTCTTTCTGTTCCTTTTCATTCTTGGTTATGCTTATTCGCAGTTTTGTGTATTTTAGTTTTTGTTTTGTTTTTTACTGAATGAAATAAATGTTTTGATTGATTGAATGCCTCTGATAATAACCTGATGCAGAAATAAATATAAAGATTGACCAGAACTCCTCAAGTGTAGTTCTAAACCTCAGGTGTTTCCACGTCAGCAGCCATGTAGCAGCAATACTTGTTCTTAGATAAGTCAAGTAGGGGACATTTAAACTGCGCACTGGGTTTTCAGAGGACTGTAAAAATGGCAGTTCATTTCCAGCAGGTCCGTTGCTTCTTTCCATTTAAATCAGACTTGCTGCGTCTGTGTCTTATTAGAAATACTGGTTTCAAAGTTATAAAATCATTTTAGAAACATTCTTATTTTGTTTTTAATTTATATTTTTGCTTTGCTAGAAATCAATGCATCATTAGTTTATCAAATGTCCCTAAAGGAGCCTAGTTTTACTGTAATGTGAGTAGACCAGTCAGATTTCAGCAGAGGTCTGCGACCCTCTGGCTCCTCCCCTGGATCCTCCCCTGGATCCGTCTCACAAGAATCTCTTCTAAGAGGTGATACTTTTGTAAATACACTTGTTTATTCCTCCTGCAGGAAGCAGATGTGAGCTGGTAAAAAAAAATATTTAACCCCCCTTTTTTTGTTACTTTATAATTCTGAGAAAATTCAACAACTCTAACAACAGTGCTGCGATAGCACCTAGAGAATTAAACTTGTGAAAATGATGTAGCATCGCAAAAAAAAGGAGCAATGCAATTGATAATAATAATGACTTAGCTGGTTGTAGGAAGGATTGCAGACCCTAAAATCAACTCTGTGGTGAAACCCATTTCATTTCATCCTCTTCCTGCAGGATGAACCATTTGGCCTATCGGGGTTTTAAGATAAGACAGGGCTAGCTTATCACAGACAGCGATAACTGAAGAAACGAACGACGGTGGGGATTTGCGAATACACTTTCTGTACCTGTTCCCCCCCTCCCCCCTTCCCAGTGTATTCCTCCTTTTCCCACCGAACGTGCCGCGGCTTTCAACTTGCGCTGCAAAGTGGAACTCAGGAGACGCGGTGTCCCATTTGAAGAGGTCATTTATTTGTATAGCATAAAATTAGGTGAAGATTTATAGCTACACTAGACGTATCTGAGGAAGAAATTAGTCAAAAGGTTTTGTCTGAATACTATGGTGTCAGCAAAAAGGTCAATGGGTAGCACGTATCCATTTAACATCATTATGTTTACTTCCCACACAGCTCCCAGCTCATTGTGTGAATCACACTCTTGCTACACGATTATAAAACAGAAAACTAAATAAGAGGCATGTTTTGTTTTTTTTTTGCCACCAGCTCGCTCTTGTTTTTGTGTGCTGCAGATTAAGCTCTGCGTGATTTACACTTTGTATCATTTAAACATCTGCGTGTTCAAGCATTCCTCATTACTCCTGGTTTAATGTGATATATACCCTTTCAAAAGGCCACACTCCCTCCATCCATCATCTGTGGCCAAGGTTGCTCAACTCATTCTGATTACAGCAGTCAAGCTTTTACTCTGACAACAGAGAAGTGCAACACTTGACTGATTGGACAATGGAGTTCACATAAATTCACTAAATGTTTATTTCCGGTCACACAGTAAATTCTGAGAAAAATAAATAAATCAATCACCCGCGACAGGATTTGATGTCCACGAGACGTCTAGATGGAGCAGAAATACTTTTATTTTTTTATGAAGACCGTGCTCTCTAATATCCCCTTCTTCTCATATCAGATTGACTATGTAAATAATAGTGGAGGCTGGTTTAAAAACACCTATGTGAGAACTTCCACAGTAAACACAGCTGGTCTGTTTTAACTCCAGCTGTGATTTCTGTTAGTTATTTCACTGGAGCTCATGAAAAATGCGTGGTTGTGTACATCTTTGAATATGGAAAATAATCATTTAGTTCCTGATGTTAAAAAAACCCTTGTAGATTTAAAATCTAACATTTCTAAACTTGAATTCTGATGAGCTCTAGTTGCAGACATTGAACTGGGTTATTTCTCTGCTGGTGGGTTGAGTTGTTTGAGACTTTACTGGCATTTTATTCTCTTCCATGAGAGAACACCATGTTGGGTTGACAGTTCTTTCCCTCTATTGCAGTAAATGTTCTTTTTTAAATAGTGATTAAAGCCAATGTGATGCAAGATTAAAATGAAAATAACACAGATCTCACACTGTTTTATTAAAAACATGAATGATTAAACGTTGGTTTTAATACTGAGCACTTTAAGATTTATTCTCATTTATTTTTAAATAATGGCTTTCCTTTCATTTGGGGATTCTAAGAGCAAGTAAATTAACTAAATTCAGAAATAAAATATTAAAATTGTCTGGCTTTGTGTTCATCTGCATCTTATTTATCTTGTATAAAAACTATTTGGATAAATAAGCAAAAATTAAGTATCTTTAAAGTTGTTGTTTTTTTTTGTCTTACAGTAAAATGTTCGTCAATAAAATAAATTATAAAATAAGTTTTTGACAATTAAGAAGTCCACATCAATAAGAGCTGCAGTCTGAACAGCTGTTTGTGTGTTTACAGTGATAATAAGGTGGAAGCAAATGCAAGCTTTGCAAATGCAGCCTGTCCTTTCAGACAGCGGTGTTTCCCTGGCAACCGCTGCAATTGAAAAGAACTTTGAAAACAATACCTGACAAACAGTCTCTTATATTGTATCTCGCAGACTACTTTGGCAGATTGTCTTTGCCCAGCTGTCATGGGAATATTTCCATTCTTCTGTGGGATGTTAAACTGTCATCCTGCATGTTGGCTTAAAGGAAGAAAATCAAGTTTGTGCTTCACCTCAGAAAAAGTACCTGCCAAACCCCCCTCCCCTCCCAAGGTGAATGCATATTAGAATTTTCATTTTGCTTATAATATCATTAAGTAATGCACACATTTCCTCACCATTGTTTAAGGATTAACACAAATTTGTGTTAGTTTCACGTCAATCAATCACTTTTTTTATTAGAAATATTTACAGAGATAAAAAGGATGAAACCAAACAAACATATAATATTTTCTTGAGCACCATCTTCACTTTTGGGAGCGTTTTCTTTTCCAAGCTTTGCACATTTGACCTTGTGTTTTGTTAACTCATGTGGACATTCCTGATCCAGTTTCTCATGACGGTAGATTTGCAGTGTGCAGAACGAACCCGCTTGTCCACTCGGGACATAAAGCACGACATTTGTCGAAACTTGAACTCTCTCTGGGGAGTTTCTGGGATAAAGAGTGTGACACTGCCGGAAGCTTCTTGGCTTTTTGTGCTGACATCTGTGACTCTTGGCTTTTGCAGGCTTGTGTCCATAAACAGTTACTGAAAAAATAAAATTTAAAAGGGTAAAAACACAACTTTCAAAGCGAAGCTTGTTTTTTTAATTTACATACAGATGGCTTTCAATTCATTGTCACATCTCTATGGTCGCTATGGGTTGATAAAGCAGCTCAATGTTTAGAATTTTGTGCTGAAATTCTAATTTTTGCCAAAAATATTTGCTTTAGGTTCTTTAAACTTCTTTAAAACTGCATACATTTGTTTCTTAAAGCAATAAAATTATAAAATAAGTTGTTAGAATTACTCAAGTTGGCAGTCCCATGAAAACAGACATAAGTAGATATTTGATACATCATGTTTCATCTTCTGCTGTCATAAAACCAATATTATATTGATTTACAACAGAAGTACTGGCTCAACAATCTCAGTTTTTATGATCTGTCTTGTTCCTTATTAGAACAAATGATTTTCTACAGGAAAAAAGTAACAAAACACATAAATTGCTCTAAAATCTGAAATTTAAATGAACCATGCCCCCTTCTCTTCTCAAAATGCAACAAACTAAATTTTGCTCCGTCTTGCTAAATGTCAGGCAAGTAAAACACAAAAACAGCTCATTGAAATTCACAGAGTGCTCTCTCCGCTAAGCTGAGTGTGTCACTCTGAATGGAGAGTTACATTAAATCATTCATCAGAGGATACTTCATATGAAAATCTTTGACTAAACATCTTGAACTTTTTTCCCCTCGTTAAATACTTTAGGAATGAATTAAAGCATTGCCAAACACACGATTGGTGTAAGAAGTAGTGGTCTTGGGCAAATGTGCAGGAAATCCAGAAATGTGGTGCCTGCATGGTCTTTATTGATTAAAGTTTTGATTGTTTTCTTGACTTTTACTCCAACGTTTCTCATTGACTCTGACTTGCATTTTGCTGTCTTTCCTCTCAAATTGTGCATGTTTTGTTTTTAGGCAAATGTCAAAAGTCACAGAAGCAGTTAGCCAAAGATAGAAAGAAAGCAGGAAATCATTTGTACCTTATGCTTTCCCTTCCATTTTCTATCAGACTCTGTCAGATGTGATCATGTATAAAAGCTGCGTTTTTGATTTCCCAGAAAGGTTCTTTAGATTAAAAGCATCATGAAGGCAGCCTTCGTGGTGGAGGTCAAGTAGAGGAGTCGTCAGAGGAAAACAGAAGAACATAAAAGAACAACAGAACCTGACAGGGTTTTTTGTTTGAGCTACTTTCTCTGTTTCCAAGTCATTTTTGTCTTCTTTTGTTTCTTTTGTCTTTGAGCAGCGTCGTCACAGTGGGCTCCATTCATGTTGATGTATACCTCCATCATAAAAGGGTTTAAGCTGAACATCTGTCAGCTGTGCGGTTAGAGCACACTTCCATCCCATGTGGTGATCATGGTTTTAGATACCAGATTTTTGTCTTAAAGTTTTTCTTTTGATTTCTCACCAAGTTCTAATTTTATCTTTCTGTGAGCTTCACGCCATTCAGGTTGTGATGCATCATGTCGTCCTGAAGACGAGTTTCTCTGAAGGAAGCATCGTTTACTTGACTTGATACTGAAGTAGTTTTTATTTGAATCCATCTGTTGGTTGTTTTATGTGCCTGAAAGGTGAAAGCCAGGTGATTCTAACTGCATTTGTCTGTCTTTGTTTTTCTGTTTTAGCTAAATGTCTTATGAATCACCAAATAGGATTTGGTGAAACTCTCATAAAAGGCATTTTAAACATACATCCACATTTGATTAACTTTTAGTGACAACTGGAGCAACGGTGGCCTAGGGGGAAGGCTGCACTCCATGTGGGCACTCTGGGTTCAATCCTCAGTCTTGCCATGTCTTGAATTATCCTTGGGCAAGATATTAAATCCCCAACTGCCTTTCAGGTCTCACTTGCAAAGATTTTCTCAATCTCAATTGGATATTGCCTGACTAAATAAGGTTTTAAAAAATACAATTGAAGATGGTCGCCATAGTTAATCAACTTTAGCTAACAAAACACTGGCTACAATTCAGTCAGTTTTACAGAGAATGAGCTCAAAGTTGGTGTCGTAGTAACTAAGATTCTGTGCAATTAGCATTATGTAATGATCAACATTTCCTACAACATGCTGGTGAAGGTTCAGGCATCCAGGTCATGATAATCCAAAAAAGGGTTTTAAATAAAGGCAACTGGACTTATTTGGTTCTTTGAAGAACCTTTCCTACAACGGTAATGAATGGATGAGCATCAACTGGTTAACTTATAGACATGGCCACACTATTAAAACCATGTTTTCTTTATTTTCACCTCCCATCCTAACACAGTTAGGAATCTTTAAAAAGATTTTTCAAAGTGGAGATTTTTAAAACCCTGTTTTAGTGCCTTAGTATGAACATGAGATCCAGAGCTTTTCATATGTTTGGTGGAGGTGTTTCAGCATTTCTGTCAAAATAATTTAGTTTTGGTTTTCATGAATGGTGAAAAAAAATCAGTTTGAAAAAGTACCTGAGTATATTAGACAAAGCCCAAGATGTCTGCTGTTAATCAACCTTTGTAAACATTAAAACATACTGTATGTCTAACAATCCATTTTAAAGAGAGTGAGCTAAAACTTGATCTGACAGTTGTTAAGAGAAATTCACACAAATTCACACACTGTGACTGGCAACGGATCAAGCAAGATCCTGTGTTTTGAGATTAAATAGAGGTCTTTTCAGTATTTGGCCCAAATTATTTTCCCCACATGAAATAATCTTATTTTAAAAGTCCAGGATGTTGGATCAGTATTCCTTTAAGGAGAGTTTAACCTAGAGGTTTCTCAGAAAATAATCATAAATTCAAACAATGTCTTATTTCTCAAACTAGCCCAAAGAAGTAAAATGAGTTTGTCAGAAACAAGTGCCTTAAAATAAATAAATGAATATATACTATTTATATATATTTATGTATATGTATATATGTGAGGGTTTGTCTGATTTTTGCGTGTGCATAAGTGGCTCATTAAATAATAATCAGATTAATACATATAATTATTATTCAAATTATTTTGTATTTATTATAAAACAGTTGCAGATTCGATCCCACGTCAGTACTGCTAAATGTTTTATTTTATTATTGCATGTTTCTTTGCTTGTTTTTTGCAGAGAGTTTGGGAGATGGAAGGTGAACAACCTCGCTGTGGAAAGGAGAGATTTCCTGGAGTCTCAGTTACCTTTGACCTCCGAGTTCATCAGGAATATTCGACTCCTGGGCCGTCGGCCAACAATCCAGACAATTACTGAGAATCTGATCAGGAAGTACGGGACCCACTTCCTGTTGTCAGCTACACTCGGAGGTACAGGGAAACGTTGGTGATTAATGTTTATGTTGTTTATGGTGACATGAATTAACTGAGTCCATTGCAATAAATTGGAGTGTAAATGAGGGACTGTGGTGGCTTTGATCCATGTCGGCCTTTTTTATAAACCATTACTAAAACAGTCTAAATGAGTCAAGCGTATTTACCATTCTGTAACTGACTAGTTCACTTAGCCTCACACTCATTTCTTCATGTCCAGCTTCACATGCATGAACTCCACAATAACAGTGACAGATCCATTTAACATTGATTTCTGAAACAATGGTCTCCTGATTTCAGACAAATACAGACAGAAGCAGCCCTCACAGTTTCACTACACATCCATCAGTCTTGCAGAAAATTGATGCTGGCAGATTTTATCAGCTGCAGCTACTGAGATAATTAGGTTCAATTCTGTGAGATTTTCTTCTCTTTTTTTTGTTGTTTTTTTGGCTTGTTTTTGAAAACATCTTTTGCTAAAGTTATGACAGGGAAGTTATATAGAAAAAAAAAAAAACAGAACACAGCCCAGAGGCAAAAACATAATTGAAGAAATGATTTTCCCCCCTCCCAGATGATCTGGGTTTTAGTAAAGAAAACAGTTTGCAGGAATACAAATGGTCTGGATTCACTCTTTAAGGTGGTCCGTATAGAAAACTGATGGATGAAACACACAACACAGTTCAAATAGAGTAACCAAACACAGCTTAATCCAATACTAAAATACACTAAATGTGAAAGCCTGTGCACAGTAAAGCTGCCACTCAAATTCTTAGTCATGCTCACCTGAAGTTTAGATTTCTATAGTCTGATGAATGGACACGCTCTAATGGTTCTTTGGCTTTCCTGAAAGAAAATAAACTGCATTAAGATGCCAGAGAGGTCCGTCCCATCTTGTAGAGATTTGCTTTTACAGAGCAACACTTGTCAATTACTTTAGACCCAACTCATGGCTTTGAAAAGGTTGTTGTTGGGAGCAGCTGCATATAATGCAACTTAGCTGGCTTCCAGAGCCGATGCAGCCCTGAACTCTGGCTCCCAGCCAGCGCTCGGTGCTATAGAGAGAAGAGAATGAGGAGTTGGCCTTGGATTTGAGCCAGTGAACTGTCTCCGTGGTCCAGTATGGATTGCCTCTGTGTTCAGAAACATATGGACTTAATGAAATTAATAAATAGATTGTGGTATTAGAAGTTTGCCCTTCAGCAGCTAAGTAAGGAAGGCGGCGAGCAGAAAAATGACTCTGAAGCATTAACGCCGCATTATAATGAGAAAGATGATGTGCGGCGTTCTGAGGAACTCTCAAAGCATAGACAGCCCGCTGCACCGTGGCCCTTAGACTGATGAGGAGCTGATTGCTATGATCAGTGGCTTCTGATGCAGGCTGGCGTGGCTTCTCCTAATTGTGGTCAAGCGTCTTTATCCTTCAGAGGCGCCCGTTTCTGGCTGCAGTGGTGCTTATAATCATCGGGAATTATGAGCTAATGTGTCTTCTGGAAGGGAACAGGTGGGGTTTTTAAATTATGGGAGTGTTAAACTGTAGATTAATTAAACATAAAAAGTTATCCTGACCCTTGTTCAGCCATGAAATGTGCCAAATAGAGACATTTTTATTCCGAGCAAGTGCTAATCTGTTAGAAACTGAGCCTGTAAACAACTTGATGCAACGAGAGATGAGAACATTTACATTAAATCTGTTTTATGTCCAGTTAGTCTCCAAAAAGACATTGATGAAGGAGGGACATTTTTTTAAATACAAATCTCTATTTTTTTTATTTAGGAGAGGAAGCCTTAACAATATTTGTGGACAAAAGGAAGTTAAGTAAGAAAGCAGAAGTGAGCGATTACTCTGGCAACTCCTCCACGGTGACACTGGAAGCTCTGCACCAGCTGGCAGCCTCCTACTTCATCGACAGAGAGAGCACGCTGCGTAAGCTGCACCACATCCAGATCGCCTCCACCGCCATCAAGGTAATGCCTCCACACTTGTTTTCATCAATTCTTGGTGCAGACTAAAACACACTAATTAATTAACAGGTTGTTTAATTTGTCTTTGCAAAAAGTTTAATAATATAAAACTATAACCTCCTCGTGAAATTAAATAAACTTTGCATTTTCAGCTCCATCTCTTTGCAACATCTCAACAAATCTTCAGCCTTCTGTGTCCCCATCTTTCATCTCATAGATTGTTTATATATAAAAATACAGATTACAAAATTTCAGCTCCAAATAATATGAATTTGCCTCATGTCTCATCTCATATCTGCTGTAGAGCACAGGAAAATAAAACACACACAGAAAAAGCAATGTTTCCTTTCTGCCCTCGTTGTACTTTATCAAAAAGCAATATTCTGCATTTAATTGAAAAGCATTAATATACATGATTTTCATTTCACTGCTACCTGAAGGTGCAGACGTAAGACTCTGGTGAATATTGATAGGATGCAATATGTCACCCTAAAATAAAACGACTGCAGCTCAGAGAAAGACAAACATTTTAAAATAACTGTTTAAACAAGTGAAATCCCATCATGTGTTTGAGTTTTAATTTCAAACTTCATCTTTTACAACGTTTGTAGCATATTCCTATAATTAGCAATTAATAAAATGATGACCTTTTTTTGCCTGCTTGGGCTGAGATATGATCTTCATCTGCTGAGAGCACATTGAGTCTGCAGGAAGCTCCGTGATGAGCACATATGGTGAGGGGAAGATAAATGAGTCCTGAGAAACACGGCTGGTGACAAGTTACTGCCTCTGGTTGTCACCTTCAGGTAGCCCAGGGTTAATAGGGTGACAGAGGGGAGGACAACCCTCCTCTCCCCTTTTTTTTGGCTCTTGGGACACAGTAGACGCTGCTGTGTGGCATCGACTGCTGTGGCAGAACATGAATCAGACTCCCTGTACTTGTATCAAAGCCCTGTGCCTCCCACTACATTTTGTTCAGAGCAATGAGAATTGCAGTCGAGGTAGGCACACAGGACGAGCAGCTGCAAATGCTTTTGTCTGATCCATTTCTTGAGAATTAGGGTTTTTTTCTCTAGGCACAGAGGATGTAAGAGTTGCTCTTTCATGGTCCAAAGGCAGTCATCTGGCGTGACTGACAGGTGGGAAGTAGGAAGAGCACAGATTCACCTTCATCACTGGTGGAAAGTGAGTCAAAGGAGCGACAGATTCCTTCACACTTGTGCATCCTTTCCACAGGCGTTGACCCTCACGGCAGCTGAACAGATTGCACCTCTCTGCATAAATTTGAGATCTAACAAGTCGAGGACTGAACGAGAGAGGGCTGGTGAGGCTTCACGCTGCCTCACTGCAAATTGAAGCTCATGTTTGGAGTAAATGAAAGCTATTATTGGGGTCTGCTGTGTAAATTTGCACTTTTTTTAAAGAAGTGATGACACAGAGGAGAGTCAGTGATTTGGGCACCTTACAAATTTTGTATTCTGAATTGATCACGATCTCCATCTTCCTCAAACCACATGGTCTAAACACAGTAACCAACAATCTGACAGAGTAAAATCCGAGGTTCCTACTGGTTTTTTGTTAAACTCTGGATTAATTCTGCTCTTTTAATAGCAAACACACTTGTGTGTGCCCAATCTTCCTCTATCGATTGTTGTCTGGACTATGACTTAGTGGATTATCTTGGGAGTGATCATTATGATTGCATTAAAATATCACCAAAAAAAGAAAAGTAAGCATACATGCTTTGTCTTATTAAATCAAATATTGACAGATAGAGGCTGATGCAGATTAGGCTGAAAATATGTTTTTGCCTTTGCTTGATTGTTTTAGTATGACACACATCTCACCCGTGCAGAAAGCAGTTATTTTTAGCAGTTAAGCTCTTACATGCACACAGTTTGAATTCTGTCCAGCATTAGACTGCAGACAGATAAACTAAATCTTTGTTGAACATGTGCAGCATTCTTAGGTGATGCTATAGACCAATTAGGAGCTGAAAAGAGATGGAATTTTGAAGGATAACACATTATAGGATAAACAGAACTCTTTATAAATGATTTTCTATATAGCCACTAATTTTAATTACTCTAAACGGAGTTCTGAGCACTCGTTGCACGATGTCAGACTGCTTCTGAAGGATAAGCAATCCAGACATGTCAATCATTTCTTTTTCACTTCAGCTCAAAAGCATCCATAACAGTTGTTAAATTTACCAAAACTGAGCTAAAACATGAACACATTGCTTGGTGGTAATTCTGAGAAGCCAGAAATACAAAACTTCACAGTTCAGTTTTTTTAATAGGGTGTTCATGTAAGTCAGTCACATTATAAAATCCAGGTTTTACAGTTTAGTATTTTATCTCAGATATTTTCCTAAGCAGTCCTTCTTGTTTTGTACTAATTAAATCTCTGCAGTTTCACACCAGTTTGGTCCTGGTTCTCTATTATTCCACAGCCAAAACTGTAAAGACATTCATATTTAAATCCTTTCAGTTCAGCAAATCCTTTGTTCACTTTAACAAGTCCATCTACAATGGTCTCAAATTCATTTTGGGGAATCTTTGAAATTGAAAAAAAAAAAAGGTTTTTGACATTTTCTGAATCATTATAAAGTTTAGGCACATGTAGTCTAAAAAAGTGTGCATCTTTCAATTTCTTTCTTTCTTTAGGCAATGATTTAATCCCTGTTTCCTTGGATTTCTTCCGTTTTTAATCCAAGACAATTATTGATATAATTAATTTAGCACTGAAACTCCAGGGGCTTGATGTTTAAACAATATTCAACAGCATTCCTCAATGTTAGGAAATTCATAAGCACACATTTTTTTCCTTGTGGTGTCTGTTGATTTGACACTTGTTCTGTGGATTGCCACTTGTGTTTTGGATAATCATAATGAGACTTTTATAGCTGTTTTACTTCGACCCTACAGAGTTGGGTACTCTTTGTCCATGACTCAGAAATGGCTCAGATAAAAAACAACATTCAAAATGAGTTTAATGAAATTGGAAGTGCCAAGAGGCCTTTGCATTTTCAGTTTATCATTAATCTCTTAAAGTACCAGGCATGTTTCTCAGAAATCATGATTTTTAAAAAAATAAAACAGTTCTTTATGATCTCCTAAAATATGGGATATCTGTGATCCAATATAAAATATATACCTAAACTGCTGTCATTTTGACCTTTATGTAAACTATGTAATAATTGGACACAAGCTTTGGTGCTACACCCACTTTTGTTGCTTGGCAACCAGGTTGTGACAAAAAAAAAACTGATTAAGTGACTCATAAACTATTCAAAGAGCTACTTTGGTTTGCTTTATAGATTTTCATGATAAACAGTTGTTGTAGCTGTTTCACTTTCAAAACTTACTTATTTCCTCAGGAGCTAAAGAATAGGATTAAACAGGTTCATGCAACAGAGCAGCACTTCCATACAAACCATGTGGTGTATCCTTACATTTTGACAACATCAACCAGAAGAGAAGACTACAGATTGAAGATGTTTTGGTAAAATTTTGAGCAAACAAACAACTGCTGACTTGCTGAATATGATGCAGTCCTGTTTAGATGGCGATCTAATCTATTGTTTGATGAGAGAAATTAGAAAAACAATTCAAAGGTTGTTTATTTATTTAATAATCATCATAATTTTTCTTCTAATCAAAATCTGGATCAGTATTGTAATATCTAATATTGTGTCAACATGATATTTTTAATTCTAAGTAAATAAATATTTATTTATGTGTTATGTGATTATCTTTCATTTCTTCTTTAACTTTTTTTTAATCCTTTGAGTTTGTTTTGTGTTTAACTTTTTTGCAACCAGTCATAGCTGTGGGAATGTAATTTGTTAATATTTATTTATGAATAGTTAAACTAATTACTAACACTCCTATTATTGAATAAGCACTTTTACAAAATGCTGCTATTTCTAATGTGCATCTTCATTGTTTTGGAGGCTGAATCAGCAGGGGGTCAAACTGACGACCTTTGGCAGTGTTATTGGAAATCTTTCAGTTCTAGTGTGAATACTCACAAACCAAAAATAAAGATGTTAGGAGTTTTTACCAAAACAAAGAAATGAGTGAGAAAGCTGAAACCAAACCAGCCATGCAGCTAGTCATCAGGTTCTGGCTGCTCTTTAAATGGAATAACTTTCAAACTAAACTTGATGAACCAAAACCAAAGGATTGTAATTCCCAAACCCAAATAAATAATGCAATAAATGATAAGCAAAAATGAAACGCTCTCATCGATTGCAGAGCAGAGACTTTGGGTCCTCTGGGTCTTTTAAGGTCTTGCAAAGCCAGTCAGCTCTGCAAGAAGAGAACATCTTAGTAAAAACAGATATTCCCTCACAAACTTACACCAGGGTACATTACAAACCACTAAAAAAGAGGTTTTATGTGCTTTACTTCTTGTATTTTTAGACATATTTTTACATCCACTGGTTTTAAATCAAGGTGGAAATCAAAACATGTTAATTTGTATTCTTTATTCTCTCACTGAGGTACAGTGTTTTTCTACAAAACTGGTAAAAACTAATGCATGCATGTTCCTGCCATAGTGCACATTAGAGTTTAAAGAATTTGGCTTCTAGACAATGAATTCACCAAACCAGACTCTGAATTTCCTCAGAATTCTTGCCTTTGCTTCTCACCCTCATATCATCATGTGCATGGATACAGGTGGCCAATAATGTCCTATTAAGCTTTTTGTAATATACCAGAATGTATCAACTGTGAATAGCAGCTGCTAAGCAAAGCGGAAATTGAATGCTCTGCTCATCAGTCAATGTTTTGCCATATGGCCTATCATATGGCATATCAAATAATTCCTTTTATGGATTCAGTATTGACATAG
This sequence comes from Callopanchax toddi, assembly GCA_006937965.1. NCBI lineage: Eukaryota > Metazoa > Chordata > Actinopteri > Cyprinodontiformes > Nothobranchiidae > Callopanchax > Callopanchax toddi. The sequence continues at coordinate 111,225 of SSNR01000567.1, forward strand.
TTTGGGAACCAAGCATAGTATCTCATTTCCTCACATTCATATAAGCATTAAAATCCTCTCATAATGGAAACACGGGATTTAAAATGTGATATAAATATTATAGTTGAAGATCTGCATTCAAATGATCTTTATTTCCCTTCCTCTATTTGCAGAGGATATGTATTCATCTCATTTTAACTTCGATTAGACTTTCCATTAAAAAGCATCATGCTGAGCTTTTTTGCACTACCTTTTTGTGCCCTTTGGTCTTTTTTTCAGATGGTGCTACTGATCAACTGACCCTCATTGTTTCACTTCATCCATCTGTCACTTTACACCAACTGTCTTCTGACAAGCTTGACCAGGACAAATTACTGAACAAAATACGGTGTCCTGCAACCACAAAGAAAGAAAAACGAGATCTGCTTAGGTGCTCCTCACTCTGTCACAGTAAGAAAATGGGCAACGCTGAAAGATCCCTTCTTGCAAATGAAGTGGAAAAGGGTCTTTGTGGCAAAAAGTCAATTGAAATTTCTTCAATCAGCGGCAAAAAAGAGGCACATTCATGCCGAAAAATGAGTGCAGCAAAGTACTCTTAAAGCTATTTAGCAGAATCAAAATGAGCTTACACTGTTTTGAATTCCCTCCACATTCACAAGTAGAATTGATTATGTAAAAAAACTGCTTTATTCTAACAGAACAGAAGATGCCATTTACATTACACAAAGAACATTTCCTTTGGCTCCTTAAGCGAATCTACTCTTTATCTTAGCAGTGCACTTTTTCTACAAAGGACAATTTACAAATGGGAATTTTTTTGTTTTTGTTGCCCAGGTGACAGAGACCCGAACAGGACCTCTCGGGTGTAGTAACTACGACAACCTTGACTCCGTCAGCTCTGTGCTCGTTCAGAGCCCTGAAAACAAAGTCCAGCTGCAAGGTTTGTGGGGTTTTTACCTTCTTTTCTGCTCCTCTCATGATTTGTTTTTGAAGATAAAAGATCCCTCTTTAAACTTTAAGCACATGAAGAAAACAGGGAGTATCTGTTTGGCATACAAATACGCTGATTTATGGATTTTATTAAGTAAGTTATCAGCCCAACCAACACGATATTGCCTCTATACCTTCACTGTCACTCCCTAAGTGCACATTTTGATGACAGCAGTAAAACCAGCTTGATTTTACAGGCTTGCAAGTGATCCTCCCAGACTACTTGAGGGAAAGTTTCGTGCAGGCGGCTCTGAGCTACATCGCCTGCAATGGAGAGGGCGAGTTTGTCTGCAAAGACAATGACTGCTGGTGCAACTGTGACCCCAAGTTCCCAGAGTGCAACTGTCCTTATATGGACATCCAAGCCATGGAGGAGAGCCTGGAGCGGATCACGGAGACCTGGGGGTTGCTCTACAAGGAATTTGAAGAATCAGGTAAAAAGAACAACATTCAACAGCTCATCCTCACTGAAGGAAAAACCTGATTTTTTAATATAAATCTTTAATATGAGAGAAGGTGGGGGTGAATGCAAGTCTTTTATCTGCACCATTAAACCTGATTGAGAATCCTATATGTATATCTCCCCCTACTCAGTGATTTATAGTTGAGCTGTAATAGCTGAGTAAGAGTCAGGCATTCTGCCTCGCTATCTGCATATAGCAAATTAACAACATGGCATAACTGGATTTAAAGAACAAAATAACTTTCCGCTTTCAGCTCAGGCGGTTTACAATAGGTCTGGTGCAGATTAATCAGCTATAAAACCCATTTATTGCCAGTCCAGCTTTTCGTATCACCGGGGAAACGGCGCCTGAATGGAAGCTCTTAGCACAATGTTTAGTTATTATTGCTGTGCTCGGTCAACCTGCCTTGGTGATTATTGTGCAGGTAAAATCATAAAAAAGAGGATCTCTCTTTCTTTATTTGTTCTTTCCTTTTCAGATTTGCAGCATCCTGAATTATTACCACAAGCAATTACCTTCAAAGTTTATGTTTTAATTGCTGGCTGTGAAGCAAGGGCAGGAGTGTGTTCAGACTACAAAAAAAACAGAAAGTCATAAATGTGACCTTCAGCGAGAGAAAGCCACAGCTCACTTCTTTATCAGCAGAAACGATGCAAAATACCACTAAATGAGACCAAGGTCAGGATTTTGTTATCGGAAAACTATTTATAATATTTAAAACTGTAATACAGCTGCAAACACTAGTATTCTGTTTGAGAATATGTCAATGTAAGCATTTTTTGGACTTTCTTCCCTGCCTCATACAGTAGATCTTTTTTCACAAAAAATGTACAGTTATGTTTTTAAATATTTAAATCTATGTGAATAGAAAGGACTAAATAACATCAGAGTGTATAATAATGTTTCCCTACAAACAGAAGGATCTACAGATTGTGTAAAAGTTTTATTTTCATGGGTCAAATTCTGCAGCTCAGGTCTTACACCCAGGAGGTTTTTCAAGGTTTTTCATTAAATTATATCATATGACATTATAAAATATTGAACTTGTATTAAAATGATGACAATCTTTGCACTTAGAATGCAGAAATGCTTTCTCAAACTTAAGTGATTAGATCTTTTAAAGTGTGTTTCTGAAAAAAGTGCATCAATAATTAATCTCGTACCTGTTCTGTAACCTTGTGAATGGCCTCAGTTTGTGGAGGTTTTGATGCTCAGACTGATGAAATTATGGGTTTCTCTAAGTGGGGTCTGCCAGGGGCCAATCTAGAGAAATATTTATTGGATGGACCAATCAGAGCTGTTTACTTTTACCTTTTACTGTATCCCGTCAGCAAAGCAGCAAACACATTCTTTTTCAAAATAAAGGACTTGAGTTCCTCATCTGTTCACATCTTAAAGAAAAGGTCAAATCTAAATCATCCAAAGTTGATGACAAAGCCGTTTCAAATGAACACGGTTCCTGAGCTGATACCATGTTGTTTCATTTTAAACTCGCTACTCCGCCATCATCGGCTAATGCCGCCCACCAAACCGTTGTGATTGGCCCAATACAAGACTGACCTTGCTGCAGAGGTATCAATGGAGCATGGCTAGACCAATGTCATCGTCTAGTTTACTAGACTAAACTATTGTAGCACTTATAGAGCAATTTGTAGCAATTTAAATGTTATAAAATAGTACTTACATAAACCACTATGACATGTTTGAGATTGGAAAATAAAATGACCCCACTGAGAGTAACCAACTCAGGTGGTTCTAGGTAGGACGAATACAACAACAGGTAAGATAATGATTGTTCAAACTATTTGAAAACTTTGACTGAAGTTCTAATATAGGTTTTTTTCTTGTGCAGTTTTTGCACTCAGATTCTTTCCCCCAAAATGCATTGCTGATAAAATTATTTTTTTTCTTTTATTGTTTTCTTTTCTCCACATTATTTGAAACCAACTAATTAACAAGTTATGTGCCTGTGTGTGTGTGTGTGTGTGTGTGTGTGTGTGTGTGTGTGTGTGTGTGTGTGTGTGTGTGTGTTTGCGCGCGCTCATGCATTACTGACTACAAAATGAAGTGTAACTCTTCAAAGAATCCTCTGTTATATACTGTGCCCCAGTTCAGGGATTGTTGGCAAAAATCAAATATTCAGGTTTGAATCCCGATTCCACATTTGTCATTCAAATAGAAAAGATGCCACATGTAGTGTTTTTTGTCTCTCTCCCACACTCTCTCACTCTGAGACAGAAATGTTAAATTCATCCTGCTTTTCTGGTTATCATACTCCGCTGTAGGTTGGTTATGTGCCACATGAACAATACAATGGAAACAAGTCTTAAACATAAGTTAGCTCTAGTTAGCTACCTTGACATGTTGTATACACTAGATGGAAACATCAATGTAAAAACATTTGCTTTGAAATAAAGTTTTTTTAATATCTGTGCAGATGTAAATTCTAACCGCGCACACTACAAACTCGGGTGTCTTCTGTCTTGTCCCAGTTTTCCAACCCTGATATTTAAACTTGGTTTCCAGAAGATAAACAAACCCACAACACATGTTTATGCAAGGCTCCTTGAGAACACAGATGAAAAGACTAGCAAAACATGTGGATGTGATATTTTGCCGTTCTAACACTTGATGTTTGAAGTAGTGCAGCACAAGGTCAGGTAAACTATTCTACTGCTCTTGTCTTTTCACTGCAAAGCTGTTCTGCATGCTTCTACTATCTTAAGTTGTTTTTTTACCTTGGTTGTCTCCGATGATAACATTACCTTCTTTTTGACTCTTTTTCAGGATTTGTTTGGGTACAGAACTAAAACTATTCACTTAGATCAACAATTTAGAGAAAAGTTCATGGAAATCTATTGAGTTGATAGAATATAAAGCAGTTTTCTGTGTAAAACTATAAAATCCCCCAGCAATAATCTGCTCTTTTTGTCTGCTTATGAAGCCAGCGCTGCTGCTTCTACTGTGGATGTATTTGGACATAAATGTGTTGATGCTGATGCTAAAAAAAGACTTCTCTATTGTTACAGATGAATTCAAGGCTTTTTATGCAAGACTCCCCCAGAGCTACTTCTTGAATGTGTCAACAATACAACACTTGTGGTCCTTGGACAGCCTGTTTCAGTGGCGGTACGAGCAGCTGGAAAACAGCATGCGCGTCCTCTCCAAACGAGCCCAGAGAGTCATCTTCAAGCTCTTTAGTCTCAGTAAAAGATGCCACCGTCAACCTCAAGTTCGCATTCCAAGAGAGAGGTGAGAACACATTTTCATTATCATCCATCGCCGGTTTAGCACTTTGAATTATTGATGCGTCTAATTTATGTTAATTTCACAAAGCTTCCATGTGTTTTGGTGCCAATTCTCTCCAGTTTAAACTCACTCCAGTTAAACTTTGGGTCTTTTTTTAATGTAGTTTTATAGTTGTGCAATCTTTGTTCCATCTTTGACATCAGCCCCCTTGAGGAATTGCAAAGGTTTTGGCATTTTTCACCCAAACCTACTTTATATGAAGTCACAACTCGCAATTCCTTCTTGCAAAAAAAAAAAAAAGAATCTTTGTCAGTGGAAGCAAACAAGCTGCCATTGCTGCATTGGCATTTCACTTGTCACAGTTTCTCCTTACCGTGAGGAAAGTTTTTGTAAAGAATTACACTGCTGAATCACATTTGTGCAGCCTTTGCTAAGCACATGTGCATCCTATTGCAGTCAGTTCAGTTAAACATGCAGGGTGTTTAGAAAAACAGAAACTTTTAAACTTTTTTCATATTTTTTAGTAACTTTTCAAAAGGTGTGAGCAGACAATAATGTTTTTTGCCTGTACATTTGCATGTTTGTTACCCAAATGTCCCATGGATTTATTTTAATGAAAGTAATCAGCGAGTGCACATCACTTCAGAGACAACATCATTCAAGATCTAAGTCTGCACAGCTTATCAACACAGGCCAACACAAACATGGCTCCAACTCAGTCAGATTTACTTGTTTTTAGCTTGACTTTGATGTGGTGCTAGCTGAGCTTCATTCACAAAACATCCTTTTGGTCATGTGTCAAACTCCAGCTCTCGGTTCTAGTCCAATGTTTCCCTGCTTCAGCACACCTGATTTAAAAGAATTTACATGCTTTGGCAGAACTGAGGTAATTTATTCATCTGAATCAGGTGTGCTGGAGCAGTGAGACGTTGAAAACATTGAAATCACGCAAGATGGTAGCAATCGAGGACTGGAAGTGATAACAGATCAAGCTAGATCTAGGAATACTGCATGGGATTTACCATCAACATAAATAAAGATGGACGACATGTCTCCACCTGCTGTCATTGTTGAAAAGTGAGACCAAAATAGCTCATTTAAAAGTGCCACCATGTTGTATTTCTTTAACCGGAGTCTGTGCACCCTTGATGTGAGGCTGGTATACAGATATAACTCAGAACATAGGGTGATTTAGTTAAAGCTCTGGCATGAAAGGAAGTAAGCACCCACACATAAAAATTATTTTCCAAGTTATATATGTAGACCTATATTATATATATATATATATATATATACACCTTTACGTTTCATTCTTTGTATAATTTGTTGCAGCTGGGTTAAATATTGGTTCTTGATAGCCATGATCCTGCATGTTTTAGCTGTTTTTGTTCCCCAGCACACCTGATTCAGTGGGTGAGTCACCTCTTCAGCATGTCCTGTTAATCGACCCATCGATCCAAAGCAGGTGTGTTGATGCAGAGAAACAGTTAAAACATGGAAGACAGGAGGACCGGGATCGGACATCACTGACTTCATGCAGAGCCGTTATTTTGATATGCTCAGAGTCCACTGTTCTAAACATGAGAACACCTGATGTTTACCTAAAATCTTATATCCATCTTTATGCACTCAATCTAAATGTTTGTTTCAGTAATCCCCTCTTAGAGCTCAGTTTTCTCTAAAAATGTAACTAAATGATTTCTTTTCATATCACACTGAAGATGTATTCAATTCCTACACACACTTTATCAGGTTTATCTGAAATGAGTTTATTTTGTAGGCTGCCTAACATAAAAATAAATTCATGTATGCATATACAATCCTAATGGTTCTACAGCAGTAGGGGCTTTTTAGATTCATGATTTCCCGAGTCAGGATTATTTTAAGCACCTCGACATAAGTCAGTGTAATGCTAAAAAACTGTATCTGTTTACTGTTAAAGTTTTTAGAAGCAGGAATAAATTCCACTCTCAAAATTGAGCATGTATAACCCAGGCCATTCCATCCTCCTCCGCTGCAATTTGCTGCGTTTCAACATTAATCTCCCTCCGTTTTTGTAGCCGAGTAAAGTCAGTCATGCTTTTCATGCCAAAAAACAGTCACTTGTCAAAGAAACTGTAGACATGCCAATGTAGGGGTGGTGAAGAGGTGTTTGCAGAAGGTGATGCATCTTGCTGTCGCTGTCAGTCACACTACTTCAGTTTATTTCAGCCAGCACAGTAATGGCATCAGCAGTGGTGGCAACAGCGCAAAGATCGACTGCCAGATTAATCTACGGAGGATTCTTGACGTCCAGCCTTACAATCTTTTCTCTTGGTGTTCCCGCTCCTTAATTGTCCTTGTTCTCCGCACCACCGTGCCAAAACACACATTAATCACTGATCTATGCAGCTGATATTCCTATCCACTTGCCAGGAAGTTTCATCGCCTTCTTCTAGGCAGTGTTTATCTCTGTTATTACAGTCATATCAACTTTGATGCATTCCCTTCCTTTGTTCTCTTTATGGAAATCTCCATTTGCAGTGGAAAAAAGATCCAAAGTAGAATATTTATAAGTTTGCCTGCGAGAGAAACGGAAGCTCTTTCTCTTACATCCTGTTCTCAGCACTTGAGATTGATGAGAGATATGTGATTGATTTTACTTCCCCGGGGTTGCTTCTCTGCTGTGCTGACAATTATGAGCGAATGAGGCAGTGGAGGCAGCAGACAGCTTGGCTTTTGTTAGGAAGATAAGATAGCACAGCACTTTTTTTTTTATCCAAGTTTGACCGTTAGGCTTAATAGTTCACATTGTCATCCAAATGATAGTTTCAAATTAAAAATGACTTTTATGGTGTGTAGGCATCTCCCTGAAAAGGTGCTGGAGTTCCTCATACAAGCCAGCCGTTTTAACTGAATGAATCCTGTCATCTTTAAACTTTTTGTTAAGAATAATTAAAATTAAACTCTAAAATGTTTTATATGTAGTTAAAGTTCCCTTCAAGATTGACTTTTACAGTTTATGTTTTGTATGTACTATCATGCTTTACTTAGATTTATCTATAGAAACAAAAACCAGAATGTATAAATATTTATTTTGTAGCTTATGAATATTTTCTACCTATTTATGACTTTTTTCTTGTCCATTCTGGAATTGAAAACACCCTGATTTGTTCGATAAACCTGCTTCTAAAATAGTACGTTTAATAAAATGACAGTAATACAAAATAAAAGCCCAACAAGCTTCCCTGAGGAACTTTTATTGCCAACATCACATTAAAAATATTACTAGGTGTTTTTTTTTTTCATTTGGCTGATGCTTTCATCTAAAGCAACTTACATTTGTACATACACCTATAGGGCATGCTGTGATCTGGGGGCAGATAGAGGTACTTAAGTCTTTTATTTTGAAAAAGGATGTACTGGCTGTTTTGCCGACGAGATACTGTAAAAGTTTCATTTACCAGCTGGCTCCGGTTGCTGCTGATTGGTCTTAGCGCTATCTAATAGCATGTGAAGACAGATTGATTGACAACCATTCATCCCGCCCCTGTGAATAAGTTTTTTCAGTGGGTCATGGCCAGACTATATATCCTCATAGTCTGGCTTGCCAGGCTAAACAACTGCACCACCACTAGCAATCTAAATAACATCGTAAATATTGAACTTTTAAAACAATATAACATTCTATAACTGCATGCAACTGAATGGATGTCATTTCCTTTTCCAGACATTTATTTCATGCAGCGATTTTCAGTCATACTGTAAATGCATGAATTGTAGTGATGTCACGATCATGAATGAATTGAATCTGTTGAATGGCTCTTCACTGTGAATGAGGAAAACTGAGTCCTTGTAGAGAACTGTTCTTTTTTTATTATCTGTGACATTTGAGGCAACACTCAGTCGCTAGCTGAAACAGAACGGCTCTTTATTTAAAACGTCGTAGAGTAGCAACATGAATCCATCAGTTTGATTGGGGAAGCTAATTAGCAACACACACTTGGGTGTCACAATGAAGAGTGTCCCCAAACATAGTTCTACATGACATTAACAAGGAAAGTGTTGCGGGTGTGTGCACTATGCATGCCAGCTTTGCAATTTACTAGTTTCATTTCAAACTAAATAAAAGTCATGGAGAAACACATTTGGAAGAAGTCATGGATTGAATTCAACCCACATAATTTAAATTAGATTTTAGACAGTGAAACAATATTAATGCCCCACCAATTAAACACCTTAAACATGTAAATCCATCACTAATATCAGTGTTGATCTTATGATTAGAATATTTCTCTTTTAAAATATTGTTAAAAAAAACATTAAAAAGCCAGTTATTTGAACACCTCTTTGAGGTGAATGACTCCACAATGAACGGCTGCCTAAGTGACATCACTAATGAGTTGTTGTAAACCATCATTTAGGGAAGATTTCTGAGTTAGTGAAGCACAATATGTGATGTTGACACTAAAACATTCCCTATTGGGAAGTAATATGCTGCTTTATGAATGCAGATTCTCTGGCTCCCTTGATAAAGTACAAAAATCATTGAGAACAAATATTTTGATTGTGGAAGAAGGAGATGATGACCAAAATGTAAAATTAGTCTTGACTCTTGAGTAGACTAGATTATTGAGAGGAAATTTGAATTTATGGCTATTTTAGTATTTAACCTCTGTTTGGTTAGTTTAAATTATAAATTGGTTTTAAATGTTTCTCTTTTATCAATTTACTTTGAGAAAAAGAAATACCTGTAATGTTTGTCTCAAGTGACTGGAGCTAAACGGATTGCCACGGCAACCAAGTCAGCTGGTCTAATAGATATTTATAAATTAAAATGGACAAGCTTTTTGCTTCTAATAGACCCAGGAAATCATTTTAAACACACAATGTGTCCTCATCACATAATGCAGAGATAAGATTTTTTTCTCATTTCACATATTTATGTGCATAATTTCCTTTTTATTTTTTCATAAAATACCAGCCCATCTTTTAAAAGACAAAGCAGATAATGCTAGGCCACATTCTCTCACAGGAAAACATTCAAATCAATGCGCTGAGATTAAAAAAAAAAAAAAAGCATGTGTAACTGACTGTCTGAATAAAATACAAAATATCTTGGCAGGTGAAAACTCACAAGCTGAGACGGAATCCAAGGGTGGAAACACATCAAATAAATAATCTACCAATGCAACGGTAGGAAGAGCCATAAAGACAAGCAACAGGGGCGCAGAAACAGCTGGAGAACACAGACAAACTGACAATAAAAGGAGGGAGAGACGCGCTTATAATTACAGACTCAGGTAAAGCCAGTGAAACTTCTCAACAGGATAACTGAGTGCAGCAGAAAGCTACAGTAAGGAGGGAAATGTTCAGCTTTTCATCCATCCATTCAGCTCTATTATGCCTATTAAAATGTTTGCAAACCAATATTTCCTCTTAGGTTATAAAAGATGTTCCAGCTCATTGGGACAAAGCATGCAATTAGCTACCATTGATGATAATCAATTGTATTTTTCTTAAATTAAACACAATTTCTTTCAAATTTAGGGTTTTTTTATAATTACAGGGAGGATTTTATAAGACAAGTTGTCTACAGGTCTCTGATTTAATTTCTGTTGTTTTCTTTGTTACCTGCTTCTTTAAATTCAATACAGACGTTAGGGGACACTGATTTACAGCGGGGCCTCAGAAGGAGAGTTGCAGAGGGGCATGAAGGCTGTACACAATCTCACCAGGGAGCTAACGCTACAACTGCAGACTTGTCTTGGCAACAGCTTTGCTCTGCCGAAGCTGCTGGAGGTGAAATGTTTTACCCACAGGTAGTGGATGATGGAGAGGGAAGGTCCTTTCGGTTCATGTGCTGCTTTTTCCATTTAAAAGCTTTTTTTTTCTCTTCTTTTTAAATATTCAAATCAGCGATCTTTCAGAACTTAGGCTTCCAAGACTTCCGAGAACACAAAAAGATTCAATGGTTGTTCAAAATGTAATCTGACAAACATTTTTAGATTAGCATAAAGTTTACCTCAGTATACGCTCAAAGACAGTTTTTTATAAAGGAAATAAAGGAAAGCCAGTGGTATACGCTGAGCATTTTTCCCTCCAGTGAGCAAAGAAGATAAGAGGCATAAAGGGATCATAGTAGAAAAATTGCAACAGAAGGGAATCAAACTCCAATTCACACAAGGGAATTATGTGCATGTCTGAAACTAAGTAACCCTACGGCTGCAGAGCACTTCTAATATTTATGTCACAAACTGATCAAAGGCAACTTTCTCTTTTACTCATGTGTCTTTCAATTTCTATTATTGCACTGCTTTTGCTCATATTCTTTCCATGAATAAAATGGAGAAAAAAAATACTAATCAAGCAACGAACCTTCACAGGAATCACAGACTGGGTATGAAAAGGCACATTGTGAATTTATTTTGAAAGCTGGGCATCTGAGCTGTTTAATTTGAAGCACAAGTTTTTAGAGCAATCCACATTTTCTGAAATGTTTTTATATGGAATGTATTTTTTTCTTACCCGTCTTATGACCTGCAAATAACCTAGACCAGGATTATCGAGGTGATCCCAGTCTTGTATTTCTTATATTTTTAATGAGCCAGCTGTCTGCAGACCCAGACAGGTGTCTTATCAAGCCGCTCCCTAATAAAGCAGCTCATCCTAAAGGCGTGTTCTGATCTCCCTCTGTCTCTTTTCATTCCCCGTGCAGGCCTCAATCCTACTGGCTGGGTCATTTCCAGTCCCTCCTGTACTGCTCTGAGAACAACCAACTGGGAGAATTCTCGGAGGAACTCCACAGCTGCAGCTGCCGATACGAACATGGTGCCTGTCAGCTGCCTCCCCCCTGCTCTATTGGGGAAGGCTCAGCCTGTGCAACATGCGCATCAGACAACCACACCAGATGTGGGAGCTGCAATCCAGGCTTTGCCCTGACACAAGGGGCTTGCAGACCTATGGTGGCAGACTCCACAGAGAACTACCTTGGCTTTGAAACAGACCTCCAAGATTTGGAGCTGGGCTACCTACTCCAGAGAGCCGACCGCAGGCTAGAGGTATCTCTTTGTTAGCCTTTGTTTAACGATGTCAGGCTTACTGGGAGTAGAGCTGTCCTAAAACAGTAGCTTGGAAAAAGATAGATGGACTCTTGGGAGCCACTCAGCATTGCATAGAATCGCCCTTCTGGCAAATGAGGAACTTTATAGTTTCCTCACATATCTATTTTACAGTTTGTGTGCTGTGTTTTATTGGACACCGCTTGTTGTTTTTTAGCAAGTTTTGTCACAACATAATAATAATTTACCTAATTTATATGTTTAACCTTGACAGTTAATTGCGCATCATAAATTTTGTGATCCTTCAACGTATAAGGGGGACTGTGCAGATTTCCTTTGTGGACTGTGAGACTGTGACTGTGTCCATTAAAAACTCTGCTGACACGCATGAGAGGCTGTCAGGAACATTTTCAGAATACCATACCTGATTAACAGCAAGGTGTAATAAGTCATGTGTTTTAATGTGAGTTAAATTGATTGTTTTTGAACATTTTGGAATGCATTTCTCTGTGAAAGTTACAAACCATTAATATCTACTACACACTAAAAACTGCTGGGTTAAAAATAACCCAATTTGGGTTGCTTTGTAACCCAAGTGCTGGGTGAGAAAAGGACCGAGCCAACCACGGGTTATTTTGACCCAGTAGGGTTGGTTTATGGGTTTGACCCAGCATCTTGGGTTATGTTTTCTACCATAAAAATGGGTTAAAATGACACAACTGTACAGTTAAGGTTACCCAATAGTGGGTTAAAAAGAAAACCCAACATCTGGGTTATTGAATTACTAATAATTGGGTTAAAATGACCCAACTCTGCAAAAACATATTATAGGAAATAAATATACTAAATAACTCAATGAATAAACCAAAATGAACATGTCAAGTCTCAGTCAATTATTTATTGACCAATTAAATCATCTTCAATTTTAGACAAACATGAATTAAAATGTATACAAGGACATTTTGAAAAACATGAATTTGTGTATAACATGTTTGGCTCATTCAATCAATTTGATTTTTTCACATCAATTGTGTCTCTTACCTGCTGAAAACTTTAATGTCTTGGAAGTTTAAAACACACAATGGAACAAGTTTAATAGCACGTTAACATATTCCAAGAATGTTAACCTCTGTGCCAGCAGCAAAACATCAATCTTACATAAAAAAAAACTTAAATCACTGATAATTGAGCTCTCAATAGTTTAACAACATTTGATTCGTGTCCTGGAATTAAGATGACAGTCTAGGTTCTTGAATGGACTGTGTTAGAAAAAAATTGTTTATGTCAAACAGCTAATGTGAGCTAATGTCTACTTGTAGAACAGCCAAGACCAGAGTAGCTCCGTCTTCAACATTTCTTAGACGTTAATTAATTAACCTTTAGACTCCAATCAATTTTACTTTACACTGTTTTGATACATAATTATATGGCTATTTATAGGTAAACATCACTAGTAGTAGCAACATATTGTGTTTTTGGTGCATTCAGAGGTCAGTTCTGACAGGATTTTTAAAATAACCACATAATGCAAAAAGGACAGTCATGTAAACATGTATTAACAGGTGTGCACATACGTGGTTTACCAGTACGCATGCTCACCCCAGATATCGTGTGCATACCTGATCCCTCTGCACCTTAGCGGATCAGTGCTGTCATGCAGAAATATGTATGGGGACTTTCTTGGTTGCAACACCCAAGTGTGCGTCACTAATTAGCTTCCCTGTTAGAACTGGTTTATGCTCTTATGCTCCCTGACATTGTTTTAAATAAAACCTGTTCTGTTTCAGCCAGCGACTGAGTGTTGTTGAAAAGTGAGTCCTGGCTTCAAGCGTCAAAGGTGCTTTCACTGTTCCGATTTTACAGCCCTGGTCCCCCCCCCCCCCCC
>SSNR01000567.1:124841-149587 GCA_006937965.1 Callopanchax toddi
CCCCCCCCCCCCCCATGAAAAATTATGTGCACTCCTATTTTTAAACTATATTTTCTATAAACTGATGTAAAAGTTAGGCATAAACTCACTTTTTTTTGTGGGCCTATCCCAATGACATTGACGACTTAAATGGTGGATATAAATGGCCTGTACTTGTACACTGCACACTACATTCAGTCATTCACCCACTCACACATACTTTTACACACTGATGGCAGTGAGCTACATTGTAACCACAGCTGCCCTGGAGCAGACTGTCTGAAGCTGGAGTCACCACACACAATCTGGCACCCCCGGGCCCTCCTGACCACCACTAGCAGACAAGATGGATGATCAAATCTACGACCCTCTGATTTCAAGACGACAACTCTACTAATTAAGCTACTGCTACCCAATCTAAATCCATTTGTTTTTAAAGCAGATTCATGCCATCTTAAAACAACTACTAAACACATTTAAAAATGGCCAATAAATCCCTTTATAGGTCTGATGAAACAGTTTGGACTTATGATTTATCATAAGATTATGTTTTTGCATGGATGTAGGATTATGTTAAACATACTAAATGTATTTTCTTTGTTTGGCATGTGTCTGTCATCTAGGTCCATGCAATTTTCATCAGCAATGACATGCGACTCAACAGCTGGTTTGATCCATCCTGGAGGAAGAGGATGCTGCTGACTCTGAAGAGCAACAAGTACAAGTCCAACATGGTCCACATGCTGCTTGGGATATCCCTTCAGATCTGCCTTACAAAAAACAGCACCCTGGAGCCTGCTCTTACTCTCTACATAAACCCTTTCGGAGGGAGCCACTCTGAGAGCTGGTACATTCCGGTCAATGAGAACAGCTTTCCAGACTGGCATGCCAACAAGCTGGATCTGCCCTTTGAGTGTTATAACTGGACTTTGACTTTGGGCAACAAGTGGAAAACATTCTTTGAAACCATCCACATCTACCTTCGCAGCAGGATAAAGACACATGATGGAGTGAATGACACTGTTTATTACGAGCCCATAGAAATGACAGATCCTGCTCAGAGCCTGGGTTACATGAAGATCAATAGCATCCAGGTCTTTGGCTACAGCATGCACTTTGACCCAGAGGCAATCCGTGACTTGATCCTACAGCTGGACTACCCGTACACCCAAGGCTCACAGGACACAGCCATGCTTCAGCTCTTGGAAATCAGAGACCGGGTGAATCGGCTGTCCCCTCCAGGCCAGCAGAAGTTGGACCTGTTCGCCTGTCTCCTCCGTCACAGACTCAAACTAACTCCCAGCGAGGTGGTTCGCATTCATTCCTCTTTACAGGCCTTCAGCTCACGTCTGCCCAATTCAATGGATTACGAGACCACCAAACTGTGCAGTTAACAGCTGCTCGGAAAGACAGAATGGCTACAAGCAGAACTATGGTAACTTTTGTGGTGCCGATTCATACACACACACTCGGTCTCTATGGATTATCAAACTGTGGTTAATCAGGAGACGACCAGCTGCGGACAGCTGAAGAATGTACTCATTTGGTTCTTTTGGCTTTTGCGGAGGCAAAACTTTCAGTGCTGTATAAGAACAAATGGGCTGGATCTGTGAGGAAACACACAACACTTTCTAAAAAAAAAAACAAACTGCAGTAGTAATTCAGAAACCACCACACACAGTCGAATCATCCTGTTTCAGTATGACTCTGCTCATTTATACTGTAAGTACCAACGCCAAATGAATGGACATTTTATGGTTAAAAATGGTACTGTCTGTTTGTTTGTAATTTTTATATGTTTCTTTGCTTCAGTGACAGTGCACTTTCCATAAATACCAGATTGCAGTGGTGTGAGACAAGATTTTGTAGATAAATTGATATTAAAACATCATGTGATAACAGATTTATGCTTTTGAAAGATTTTTTTATATTCCTTGAGTCTAAAGACCTATATCAAAGAGTATTAAAAGGTCAATTTTACTGCATTTAAAGTTTACTTTGATTTGTAAATAATTCATTTATTAGAATCTCACAAAGGAGGTTGCATTTTTTTAGCCAATAAACTATTTAAAGATCTTATAAATGAGCACCAGATATGGCTGCACAGGTTTTTATTCACTTACAATTCTGGGTCAAGCAAACACTTACAGTGTGCTATTGTTTCTTAAATAAAACAGACTGATTTTCAGATATTACATGCTTTGATTTTTTTATATTAGGTGCATATTTCAATACAAAAAGTAATTATCAACAAATACTAGCATTTCATCTAAATGCTTCCAGTATTGGTTGCAATATGCAGGTGAATTTAACAATTTGACACTATCTGATGTGTTCTAGGAGAGCTAGACACATTTTCAACCTCAAAGACAGGAAGTTTTTTTCAGGCTTGCAAACATTGGCACTGAATGCATTTTAGATTATTTTCCCGTCACATTCCCTTCCTGTGTTGGTGAGGTATACTGTAGCCATGCAGCTGTGCATTGACTCCCCTCTGCTTTGCACTCACAACTGCACGCTGAAGCCTTCGTACACACTTTGAAATCTCTTACGCAAACAGATATGCTTGTGTATTGGACTGTGAGCTCTGTCAAACAATCGTTGAGTGCACAGCAGTGAACTGTGGTTGAACAGATCCAGTGCAGACTCTGACTGAGGACAGTAGCTGCTTCTATTGTGCTGCTGACAGGCTGCTTCTGCAGCAAGGCCACTTTTAGAACAAATACAAATTAGCTTAGACAGCGCGCAGCATTTTCTGTTCCACTCAAACACATAGTGAACCATTAGTAAACCCTGCCAGCAAGAGATGTCTGTGTGGTTGTGTCAGCACGTCAAAGTACTCAAGGAAGCGGAAGAAAACAAGAGCTTTATTTTTAATCAGAGGCATTTTTCTACACTCATTTATTTAAATAATATCCAAGCAGGGTCACAGTATTTCCCTAATAAAAGGAGAAAATTTGGCATTATTACTGCTTCATTTCAAATAAATACTGAAAATAAGCACAACCCTTTTTAATTGTGTATTTCCATGGTGTTGGCTCATTTTCTGAGATCCTTGCACACTTCACAAGATTACCATTAAGCTTTCTTGTCAGGCTCCAAGAAAGCAGTTTGTGGTTAAAATACAACCATTTAGACCAATCAGCGTCCTGAGCCAGCAGAGCTGCTGTATTCCATCCATAGAATGGTGGGATTTGCAGGGATTTGTGGGGTTTTTGTTGATCTGATTGTTGAAATTTGCTCGGGAGGATCAGAAGAATCCAGGTGCTGCTTCGGACCAGTCAAAGTCCAGTCCTCAGCCAGACTGGAATATATGGTGGAACTTTAAGAGCGATGTGCATTAAAAAGGAATAAATAACTCTTTACTTTTAAGATATTTTTCAAAAAGTGGTTCTAAGCTATTTCCTATATTTTGTATTTATGCACAGCCTAAGGATTTATGTTGTTTTTTAAACATGCATTTGTTTAAAGTATAATGAGCTGCTATCCAGGTGGGTTTAGGTTTGATTTTAAGATGTTTGTTTTTTATTATGCTGTGATTTTTAAGGGACAGCTCTCAGCTGCTCAGGAGTAAAGGGGTTATCTGCCATTCAGAGGCTTTGATCCCAGCTCCCACTAACACATGTTGATGTGTTCTTGGGCAAGACACCAAAACACTTTCAACACCTTGATTTGTAAATCTGGGTGTGAAAGTGTGTGTAAATGGGTGAATAAAAGTTGTAGTTTAAATGCATTTTGAAGACTAGAGATGTCATTTAATTATTACATTTAAAAATACTTCTGTTTCATAGGTTGTTTTAATATAAACAGGCTTTCCATTCCATTAATGATACAATTATTTCCACTTTTAAAACCAATGTTAAAGAGATGCACAAGCCCGTAGAGCTATTAGTTCTGTCGCTGATCAAACGCTGTGCCTTTGCACAGCGGGTCAGAGATTCTATCAGCATTATTAATGTCAGGTACAAGATGCCATCTCTAATCTGTGAGCTTGTATGAGCTTTAGTGACACTATAGACAAAAGGGAAGTCAAGCACCTGTGAAGGTTAACAGTCATCACCTCAATTTGTCTGCTCCTCCTATCGACTGCAACTCGTGTCAAAAGCGACGCCGGACAAGGGCTGTATATGGATGAGTTGTGTTTGATGAGATGTGAGTGCTGGAATGTATTACCAAATGTCAGCACATCTTTTTCTTTTTTCTCAACACAGTGGTGTTATTTACGCAGAGGAAATGAGTATTCCATAGCAGCATGGAAAGAGCAGACATACTGAGTTCTGGCTTTGTTTGTGGGTTTGTTATGACTTTGCATCGACACACTGAGTGTCCGAAATGGCTTTGACTTATAGAAATAATATGTAGTGATTAAATTATAGAAAAAGGCTTCACAAAACTTCAGAACTTCATTAAGATTGTAACAATATCCATCGTGTAAGTGCATAGTGATACTTAAGTATTAAAAATACATACAACTAGTCTTCTCCATAGTGCAAGTTCATCCTCCAGTAAAGTAAAAACAAAAATCCCAAGATAGTTTGCCTATAATTGCGATGTTTAACTACACTCTGCTCATTGTGCTGGTCCCTAAAATCCTTTCCTGCTGAGACATCTAGCTATAATTTATGACTGCTTGTAAATAGCTCAGTTTTTACCAGCAGCGACTCCAGCCTCTTTCATGACAGCACGAGGCAGGAAGGCTTTGATTAAAGAAGCTTTGACCTTTTGTAGTATGTCAGTCAAAAGATATCGGAGGCTAAAAATACAAATCCAGTTCAGATTATTATGCTAAATTAAATTCTCAGTTTGAGATTTACTCAAGAACATTTATTCTGCTTCTTTTCCATTTGGATGATTTCTAAGGGTAAATTCTACCCAAAAGGCAGAATATTTATACAAATCTTGACCTGGGTCAAGATGAATCAGCATTAAAAGGAAAAAAAAATATCAGTTGAAAATCGAAACTAGACAAGAATGGAAAATAAACTAATAGCAGCTGACCAAAAGCACATCTGTGCAACATTCTTTTTTTTTTTTTTTTGCTTTATGACAATGGCGTAGGTTTGCTCATGACAATTCAATGATTGCTGAGTATTGGGAACAACACATCACCTCCATCCACGCCAAATCTAGGCTTTATGAATATGGTAATAACAACCAATAAATGTTTTAAAGATCTGGTCAGCAAATATACTGTATTTAGAAACTATAATTTGATTATATTATTATTATCTATTATCCAGACCAACATTGTATTACCTCATAAGTAATATAATTTGTTTCCAAAAATGGATGAAAATCTAATTTTCATCATCACCAAAACTTAGCAAACAATCAGTGAATTTGTCTAAAACTAGTCCATAGAAACAACTGTTTTAGCTTTTCGAAACTTATACCCCTAATAAAAAACCTACAGCGAGTGCTGCTGGGATTTATGGATTCAATATGTGATGGAAAAACTGTGACAGACTTACAACAGAGGTATTAACGGGTCTCAAATGGTCGTCAGTGCTTGTATCCATGGTGCAGTGTTTTACTCTGTTAAAGAATGCCTTATGATGAAATTGTGCCGAAATAACAGATAATTAGCCTGATTCAGACCCAATCATCAGCCAGATTACAAAAATGAGGAAAATGTCTGAGAAATAAACTGTCAGCCCGGAGGTTATTCTGGAGAGTTACTGAGGTTAAGACCTGACAGTGGTTTACTGTGTTCTGCTGTTGTGAACTGTCAATTTGAGTAGAGTAGATTCTATTAAAGATGTTGTATTTTTTTCTTCATAAATCATGTCCATGCCACCGTTGTTAAAAACATGCCTTATGTAAAAAAAAAACAAAAAAACATAAACATTAAAAAATGTCCTAAAAATTACAATAACAAAAAGGAATTGTGTAAAAGTAAAAAATAATAATAATAAAAAAGATTGATTCTATACATTTTTTCTGCTAATATTTAAATGACTGAGTCTATAATAATGCATAATGAAAGTTATTTGAACAATAACTGAATTTTTATATACAAATACATAAAGCACATAGCTTTGGTCTGAAAAGATAAAAGGGCACAACTGGCAATCAGTCTCGGCTTATACAATTCTGAAATAGCTGTTGGTATTTATCCTTCCAGCTCTGAAAATATGACACCCAGGTGGACAGTGTTTTGCTCTTACAGAGCTGAGCTTGAGGCTGCAAAAATAAGAAAACCCCAAAGCACTTTCTAAAGGCACGCATTTATCAAACTCAGTGCTCACATAGAGGCTACAAAACTGACAAGTTCTCCAACCGATGGATAAAGAAGAGAAAGATGCAGTTGATCCTTCTAAACAGTCTGCATGGCATTGGGTAACTCAAGCTTCTAGTTCCACTTTGTAGACATGACTGCTGCAGCCCATCTGTTTCTCTCAGAGACTTGGTTAACAGAGTGTGTAGTTTGGTCAGCTGAGACAATAGACAACCCTGTGGTGATCTGCAAGGTGACTGGGCATCAAAATACTGGCAATATAAGCCAGTTTTGGCAACAAAAAAAAGATATAAACAGAATTTGCCATAAACATCTTACAAATCAAGACAAACTCACTGAAACACTTAAAATCTTGTTAAAAAGTCTTGTTAATGAGGTTTGTCTGCAGTAATGAGAGGATTTCTCTAATCTGTTGTGGTAAAGACAGAGCTGAGCAAAAATAAAAAGCTTCTTACTGAAAGTTCAAACACTCACCTTTAGATTTGGGTTGTGGCCAAAAGAACAAGATCCTGGATACAAGCACGCGCAGTGAGGTTGCTCTGTACTTGCTGAGCCAAACCTTGTAGATAAGGCAAGGAGCTCCATCATCTGAGGGGAGCTTGGAGCTCCTTATTGAAAATAACCTGTTAATGTGGCTCTTGAATCTAATAAGGTTGATTCCTGTCCCGTTTTTGCTGGAGATTACTGTATCTAGACATGCCCTACTGGAATATGACTGCGCCAACTTAGAATTTGCTGAAGAAATTATTTATCCTCTCCAGACTGCACATACCTTGGGATCTATCAGGAGGATCTGGAGAGCTTTACTGGGAAGGAATCTTCAGGGTACCCATTTAAACCTGTTGCAGACGTGGCCCAATATCAGATAAGTGGAGGAAAAGGAAAAAGGAAAGCTACACAAGTATATTTTAATTCAATGTATTGACACATAGGATTTTGAGCTTTTCCTAAATTTTGCAAAAGTGATGCAATGTTTAAACTTTGTGGCAAATGTGAGATAAAACTGCCTTGAAATTGCTACTCCATTACTTTGTTGATGGGTCAGTGTCTGTCCACTGTATGTTCAGAGGATAAAGACGTAAATGAATGCTAAGGTTGTGCAATTTTAATAAGCTGATGATACATTTAAGAATTCCAAAAGATGTGTGTTCATCTTATTAAATTATCAAATGCTTATTGGCTCACTGCCATCTTTTATATTACAATTTATACAACAAACAAGCAGTTGAACAGAGGAACTATTGATGGTGATCCAAGCAAGCGGAGTCAGATTGCTCTGCTCTCACGTCTGCCACTTTCATTTCCTGCAATAAATCCTGCTCACACTTACACCATCATAGATTAATCTCAACTCGAGTACATCGTTTATCACTGACTGGAAATTAGTACGGGGCTCGTTTTATCATTTGAAAGACTGAAAATCATCCAACATGTTTGTGGAAAATGACAAAGTCCCCAGTTCTGATAAACACCCATTCCGCAGATACGTACTTGTTCAGATCGATACCTGGTGCGCTGTAGTTTTGCAGAGAGTTTAAATCTCGGTGTCACAATGAATGTGCTTTTACTTAAAGTGTAGTGCTCCGGCTTTTGTACAGACAAAACTTTTCCTCCCCAGAGACCCGACAGGGGAATGAAACAGAGAACAGGAGGAGAAGGCAAAAGGTAACTGTCGCCCGCCAATAAATCAATACGCTGCTTTATTACTTCAGAGAACAAAAGGCTCTGCACTGAGATCGATTGCTCCACCGAGGAGCCTCCGATATGAAAAAAATATATAAATAAATAAAACTCTGCTGGCATTTGACTGCGCCGTCCCCACGACCAGATCAGCATCAATTTATTACTGATGTGATGGTTTCCGCCTGATGTGTTTTTGTATAAGCACAAATCAATCCTGAGTTTATTAGCCGCTATGATGCATTGTAAAATGACATTACTCACTGTGCTAGATGAATGCCATTCATTAGAAGGGTGGACTGGATCGACTGTGGATGTGCTGAGAATAAGAGACAGAGAATGAGAAATGTGATGAAAAAATACCATTTGTGTATTTTGGCCGAATCTAAGAAAAAGTTGTTATTGCATTATAGTTTAACATTAATAATAGATGTAACAGCTATGCTACTTATATGGAAATAATATGTTTTTTGATGATCAAAGTAAGTTATGCAAAACGATATGAGATATTTTTAATATTTTTATTTAGGATATGTACAGCAGGCAGAAATATCAGTTGGGGTACTTTTTTAAGTTCAGTCGGGTGTCGTCATGCAAATGTTTGTGAGCAGTATCACAATAATATGAACAGGCTACCCTATCCATGGCTGCACAGTGAAGCAGTCAGTTAGCACTGTTGCTAACCTGTGTTTAGGAACAGTTCACCTGCTGTTGCCTGAATGCAGTCGCACAACTTCCTCCTAGTCCGCATGAACTTAAGTTCTGCTTAATCAAATGTCTCAGTGGGATCGCTGCAGATGATATTATAATGAGGATTTGGACTTTTGCCTTGGACAGACGCCTTCTCAGGTTGATTTCCTGTTTGTTCTCCATCTTCCACAGCATCAGTACCTCGTACCTCTAGAATCATCACTGTCAATATTTGACTTTTTGAATATTTTTTCCCGAAGTGAAGCCAACAAGGTCATGCATCAAGAGAGATTACAGCTAGTTACAGTAATATACTCACTCACCACCAAGTGGTCACAGGTATGAACTGCAATATGTCAAAATGACCTCTGGTTTAGGGGAGATCTTTTTTTTTAATCACATATTCTCCATATACATATATAGGTTTCCTCTTTGTATTCAGAATTTCTGTAAGTTGTATTCATTGACAAGATTTCAAGACAGTAATGTCAAAGATGG
Source organism: Callopanchax toddi (assembly GCA_006937965.1). Classification (NCBI taxonomy): domain Eukaryota; kingdom Metazoa; phylum Chordata; class Actinopteri; order Cyprinodontiformes; family Nothobranchiidae; genus Callopanchax; species Callopanchax toddi. The sequence continues at coordinate 133,927 of SSNR01000567.1, forward strand.
TGTCTGGTTTGAGCCTAATTTCAGAGGAAAATCCTTTCTGGTCTGGGAATGTCTTGGGAATCCTCAGAAGGAACTAGTGATAGGATTTATGGCTCTTTGAAGGGAGCCTTTCATTGGGGAGCCGTTCACCTTAAAGAGACATTGAAAAAACTGGCTCTTTTATGTTTTTTTTGCAACATTTTAAAAGAGAAATGTCATGTGGAACTATGTTTGGGGACACTTTATGTTGTGACACCTAAATGTGCGTCACTAATTAGCTTCCCCAACAGAACTGATGGGTTCATGTTGCTACTCTCTGATGTTGTTTGAAATAAAGAACCGTTCTGTTTCAGACAGCAACTTAGTTTCATTGAACATTGCCTCCCAGCCTCAAACGCCACAATTAAAACAAAAAAATGAACGGTTCTTTACAAGGACTCCATTCTCCTCGTTCACAGTCAAAAGTAGTTCAAAAGATTCAACTCATTCATGAACGTCACACCACTAGAAAGAACTGGAGTGTGTTGCTTGATCTCCCTCTAAGAGGTGTTACCGCTGCAACTTGACCTTGGATAATGGTAGAAAATGGATGGATGGATTGTCATTAAATTTTCAGACCACCCTTTAGGGTTGATAACATGCCTTACATTCCTTAGAGTCAGATATCTCTTTGGGTTTTGGTTTTATTTGTTTAAAACTGACACTCGCTTGGCTACGTGCAACACTTCATGGATTCCTAAACCTAAAGCGGAATTCAAAAATTTAAATAAAGGAAAAAACTAAACCAAACGTATTTTCCATTTTTGTTGCATATATTGTAATTCATGAGTCAGTTTTCAATTTTTGAAAAAAATAAAATAAAATCAAGTCCCTCTGACTCACTTTAGTGCTCGAGTGAAAACAATCAGACAGAGCCAAGAGGAGTCTCCAGTGCCAATCACCGCCACTTCCACACTTGCTGTGGTTACTTGTCTGTGCGAGCATGACAGCCTTCTCTGTAGGGAGGACCTTTGGAAACAAACATGTAGCACAGCAGAGAGAAATGGGGAGAAACCCGACTTCCGTTTCTCTAAATGTGTCTACCAACTGCTAAATAGGCTTTGTTTCTCTGTGGTTTGACATTAAATATGCATTACTGATTATGTTGCATGGTACTGTATACTATTTTACATCAGATCTAAAGCTATATATTATATTGCATAATGTTATTTATATTACATACAAAAAGAAATTAAAAAACCCACTGGTAAGTAAAAGTAAAAAACAAAAATACACCTCACTGCACATTTCACCTTGTTCTTTTACTTTTACTTTCTCTCTCTCTCTTTCTCAAAAAAAGACATGTAAAAATGCAAGAATAAGGTGTCCTTGTAAGTCATGTCAACCAAAGTAGAGGAAACAGCATGAAACAATCAGCATGGAGGATAAGAGAATGAATTGGACACTGCCTCTTCTTTCATTATGGAAATATTCTTTCGAGAGTCTCTCTCATAACACACTGGTAATAAGACTGCTCAGACACCCCAACAGAACACAAATGTCCCATGCTCAAATAGAAATGCTGCTCACAGAGCACAAAAAAGCACACTGCAAGCTCATCTTAGATTGTTACTCAACGCAAATGCAAGGATCACTGTGTTATCAGTGGTAACCTAACTCAATATATTGTGTTTTCCTCTGGTTATACATCTAAAGATGCAATAAAAAGCAACACCGACCAGACATATAAAACCAGTTTATGATGAAATGAAATGCTTGAAGTTTTTACATTTGCAAATACAAACATAATTTTGCCAAGGTGCTGAGGGGATCCATTCTGGTGGTCTAAGGATCAAGTCTCTGCTTTTTGCAGATAATGTGGTTCTGTTGGCTTCATTGGACCGTGATCTCCAACGTTTGCTTGAGCAGCCGAGTTTGAAGTGGTTGGGATAAGAATCAGCACCTCCAAATCTGAGACCATGGTCTTGAGCTGGAAAAAGGTAGAATGCCTTCTCCGGGTCAGGGATGAGGTCCTGTCCCAAGTGAAGGAGTTTAAGTATCTCGGGGTCTTGTTCACGAATGAGGGAAAAATGGAGCAGGAGATCAATAGGTGGATTGGTGCAGCATCTACAGTGATGCGGATGCTACAGGTCTGTTGTGGTGAAGAGAGAACTGAGTCGAAAGGCCAAGCTCTCGATTTACCGGTTCATACCCTCATCTATGGTCATGAGCTGTGACCAAAAGAATGAGACCACAGATACAAGCAGCCAAAATGAGTTTCCTCTGCAGGGTGAGTTTTCCCTTAGAGATAGGGTGAGGAGCTTGGTCATCTGGGAGCGGCTCGGAGTAGATCTGCTGCTCCTTCATACTGAAAGAAGCCAGTTGAGGTGGCTCGGGCATCTGGCAAGGTTGCCTCCTGGACACCTCCCTGGTGAGGTGTTCATGTCCAACTGTGAAGAGACCTAAAGGAAGACCCAGCACATGCTGGACGGACTATGTTTCTTGGCTGACCTGCGAGCGCCTTAGGATCCCCCTAAGCTCCCCCTGGCTGGGGAGAGGGAAGCCTGGTCTTCTTTGCGGCTTTTGCCCCTGCAACCCAACCTCAGATAAGGGGAGGAAAATAGATGGATGGATGGAAGCAAAAATCTTTTACCTTCCTGAATTTGTTATTAAAACATGAAACAAAACAAGCACACGACTGATTAGATTTGTTAAACCCTGTTGGTCGGAGTAAGTCAAGCACACAATACAGTATTTGCACTAAGTCCCGAGAGTCGACTCTGCAGTCAATACAAAAAAAAGATGACACAAAAGGATAACGGGAAAAAAACATTGTTTTCACTGTATCACCCTCGCAAATAAGTCTGAATTCAATAGCTCAGAATAAACAGTAGTTTGTTTTCACCTTCATTAATTCAAGAGATAATCAATTATCAGACATAAAGATGAGCTTGCAGACCATCTAGGTCCACAAATACTAATTTAAAGATCAGCTGAAAGACACACAACGGGGCACACAAGAATGTGATGAGCCTTAATGGGATAATTGGATGTGAAACTGTCATTCCACCTGGTGAGTGACTGTTTGTGAGAGACGACTGGCTAGACGGCAACAAAAAAAGCGACCTAATCAGCCGGTCCCACTGAGGGCCATTTTATGCTGCAACATCAATTACAAAAGAATTGCTTTAGGGATACTGTGGCCAGGCTTTCCATTGCTTCTCTTATTAGACTCTCCTTTGCTGTGACATGTACTCATCAGAGGATTGAGGCACGGGCGTGAGACAAGGTCATTTATGAATTATTGGGATATATGTTAGATTTTTACAAATGTTCTTCCACAGTTAATGTCTGAGTCAGTCTATGTCGAGTTGGGAATAAAAAAAGTAAAATTAGCATTATTTATTCTCTAAACAACTGAAGCCTGTGGTACTGTGAAAATTAAACATTACTCACATGTTTTATGGTCAATGAACACTTTCCCTTAGATAATGATTATTCATTCGGAAATCTAAACCAGACTGATTAGGTAATGTCTTTTTCAGTATATGCTACAAAAATACTAAGAACAGTCTAGTAAAAATACAGTGTTTAAAAAAAAACTTTTGTTGTGTGTCTGGTTCCACAAATATTACTGTAAAAAAGGTTTATGTAGGAGCTATTTTTACAGCATGAGTCAATTGCTGACTGTATCCAGTATTGAAATAAAGTTTCTAATACATCCATCCATCCATCCATCTTCTGTAGCCGCATAATCCTCCACAGAGGGTCGCGGGGCAGCTGGTGCCTATCTCCAGCGGTCAAGGGGCGAGAGGTGGGGGACACCCTGGACAGGTCGCCAGTCCATCGCAGGGCAGTTTCTAATACATTTTATTCAAATCTATAACTGTCTTAACATTGGGGTTTAAAAAAATTAAAGTCCGAAAATGTAAGTTTGATCTTTCTCTCATGACTAAATGTGTCACAGGGGCAGGGGAAGTTATGGTTACTATTGTGTTAGCATAGTGGTGAGTGGACTGTGGTCACAAGACATTTGTTAATGTAATATTACCAAGTGGCAAACCACTAGGGCCCAACAATAAATTCTAAAATATTAATATATTTTAAAATATATTAATTGTATAGAAAATGTTTGTATGGGAATAAAACTGTGAAACATGGCTGCTTGGTTTGTGTTCAGTGTGAGGTTGTATTTTGAAGCAGTTTATCATCCAGTTGGAACTTTTCCTGCATGGGAAGAGAAGGGACACGTTTCAGCTCTATCTTTGTTGGACCTTCTGTAAAATTCATTGAGGAGCAATAGAAAGTAAAGAATTGTTTCAAATGACAATGAAGTCAACCAATCTATTCTCTTCCCTGAGTAGGCTGTGCAATCACACATATTTTGGTAAAAATCTAATCAAATCAAAGTGGGTTTTTTTTTACCTCCAAGAGAAATTTAATGTTTCCGTGACTCGTTCAAGTTTCTTCAGAGTCATTATAGACTGTTCTTGCTGTGGACAGGAAAGACCTTCTGTAGTGGTTTGTGTGGACATGAAGAAGCCTCTGACTGAAGACACTGTTCTTTGCTTTTCCTGCTCCGCTTTAAATCTTATATGAACATATCGTCTGAAAGCTGAGGATGTTGGAGTCAGGGATATGATCCTGCAGCCATGTCTCAGTGAAACACATGATGCTGCATTCCCAGTATTCTGCCTGGGTCCTCATCAGAAGTGTGTCCATCTTATTCACATGAGTTTTATTATTATGATTGATAGAAATGAAAGTTTATACTTCCTCTCTCCTGAATTTGCTTCTGCTTTACATCCACATCCTATGAATACATCAGGGATTTGGGGTCACAGTTTGGGTATTGTTTAGTCTTTTTAGATGTCAATTAGCTGCTCCCTCTTGTAAACAAGTATGCCAATGCTATGGTTATGCATAAAAACAAGTGCATAACTAAAACCACTGTAAATGGGTGGAGCTTGGACCTACCAATCAGAAACCATGAGTTATGTCTTTAATTGTAAATTTGTCTCAGGGAGCGTATCAAAGCTGCCACAAAGCAGCTGTGCCAGTTACAGTTGAAGTGTATGCATGATGGCTTTGGATAAAAGCATCCTTTTTAAAGGATCATGGGGGCAGGATCAAAAAAACGAAACTCACGAGCAACGTGCCTGTGAGTAACTGCAGCCCGGCATGGGAGCGCACACAAACTCCTCACTAAAGACAAAAAAACCCTTTTCACAGTGACGTAGTGCCAGATTGCTCCCCATATTCTGTATTATGAAAAAAAGCAACATCTTAAGAGACAAATTAAGTAACAATTCTTCCTATTCAATTTCTTTGGCGGTTGGCATGTTAAAGGCATACTCAGTAGCCGGGTAAACAATGTAGCTTTTAACATTTTTTTAAAGCCTCTTAAGAACGTTCTAATATAATATAGCCATAAATACATGTATATCGTGGAGATTTAAAAAAAAACGAAAGATATCAATAAAGTAGTTGTCCCGCAGTTCTCTAAAAACTTCAACCAATCCTATCTTTCTGACCGAACGATAGGAATGGACAATCCAGCTGTCTGTCTGCCGCATTTCCTCATCGCTTGTCTTGGCATTAATCCTTCCGGACACATTTTGGGGCAGAACATCCCGGAAGTGAAAGTGAAAGTAGAAGTAGGACAGAGAGCCGGCGGGTGATTCCATTTTAAGATAAAAAATACCAGATTCCCCCCCAAAAAAAACACCTTTTCAGCTAGCAGAAAACTAAAAACGTTTGGAGGTGAAAAGAGGAAAAGCTGGCGGAACATTTCTGCGGCTGGACTTAGACTCTGCTTTGTCACCTTTGCAAACCGTGGTCCCAATGTCCGCGGGAGGCTGGCATATGGATTTTACCCGACAGGAGGGGTGAGTTCACTGAGACGTGTTTCTGTAAAATAGCTAGCGAGACCTCGTTTGTTTACCTGGCTACTGAGTATGGCTTTAAGATGCATTACTGCCACCTACCATATACATTTTCTTCTGGTTTTGCAGCTGTCGAGAATTCGCAAGCAGTGTCAGTTCACATCACATCCATAGGACAGCGCGGGAAATTTTGGCCCAAACTGCAGTGCATTTTGCAAAACACAGCCTGTTCAAGACAAGGGAACGATACATGGATGGCTTCATTCTTTTGAGTTTAAAACGCTTCATCACCATTAACTTAAAAAAACCAAACATGCATGCATGCTTTTAATTGCTCTCGAGGCAAGCGGACGCATCTCTCCTTCTCTCCCTCCCTCTCCATCTTCCCTGGCTCCCTGTCTTGTCCACTTTCTCTGGAGAACCTGCTTTCATCTCCCGCTGGACTTTTAACCATGAATTGGATCAGCTGGTATAGGAATGCGATGGACAATTTTCTTTTTTCCCACTACTCAAAGATGTTTACAAATTGGATCAGGGCGATCGGGCTCTGCTGTTTGGCGTGTGTGGGATCCGGATCGTTGTCAAATTTGGAGCTGCGGGACCAATTGGCAAACAGCCCGGGCTCTGTGGATGGTGCCGTGCTGCGTGTGAACTCTCAATCCCACCGGTCAAGCTGAATCACAGGTCAGATGCACTGATCTGTGTGTGAACTCTAAACCCAGCTGGCTGAGCTGCTGCGTGGGCTGGAGGCTTTGCGCTCTGGTCGCGTTTTCCGAATCATATGCAGGGAAACATCTCAGAGGATACTCAGCAGGGGTCTGTCTGTGGTTTTGGACTTGTCAGCGGAGGGACGAACAGCTTAGAGGAATACTCAGCTGGCTTTGGTGGATTCTGACCCTTATTGAATGGATCCAGCTGTGGATGGATTCTCCCCCACCCCTTCCTCCCCCTCCCTCACACGTACTGATCACAACACACACATGATACTGATGCACTTCACGCCCTACACTTCGACGTGCGCCTCGGACCTTATCACTCGTTCCTCCCCCTGCAACCTTGGTCTGATGGCCGTGCTGAAAATGCTGCGAACTCGACCTGGGGAGTGGGGGACTCCCATACCCCCCCCACACTCCATCACGTGTCTTATGTTTTTGTGATTGTCAGTGTTTTGTGCTTTTTCTGTAGGAGGCCTTTTTTTCCTGTTCATGCCTCTGAGTTCCCTTGAGCCTAGAGGAACGAACATGTTTTTTATCACCTCCACACACACCCTCCCCTCCAAGCATTTTCCTCTACTAAAGGGAGCGCATACAAATGCGCATGCCCGCAGTCAACTGTTTCCTGTTTGTATTATGTTGTTTGTCTGAATCTTGGAACAACTGTACTGAAACTAAGTTTCATTGTATCAGGACACTGATGCAATGACAATAAAGTCATCTTGTATCTTTTTCTTTTTTACAAATCCTGCCCCCTGCTTCATTAATAAAATGAAAAGAAAACAAAAACATACATTTTCCAGGCAGATTAATTATACCATATTTTTACAATATAGAATTTAGAATTAGAATGACAAGTATACCACATTGCCCATAAAAGTTTAAATGGTTTTTATTGTCTTAGATAAAATAACTTTTTTTTAAAGGACTTAGTTCAGATGTAAATAAAAGACAGGAAAAGGGTTATCCAATCACTTGAGTATATAAAAAGGAGCTATCCTTCTTAAGACAAACGATTCAAGTACAAGAAAGTTCATGCAAAGGCACTACAGAAATGTGTTCGTCAATAATGCTTTCATTATGCGCATGCACACAGTCACACTCACACACACATACACACCAAATCAAATCCTGACCAGCCTGAAGTGTTAAGAAATGATCATTAGAAGCCTCATTGGCACTTCACCCGTTGCAGAGGACGCTCCTACTCAGAACCTTATGTTGATGTATGTCAGTAATCAGGCGAAGAAGATGTGGACCAAACAACCAGGATAATTAAGGCTGAACTAGCAAACATAATCAACGCCCAATCAGGCTGCATTGTGGCAAAGCACTTTGCTTGAAGAAGCTCATGCTAATTTATGCCCCTTTGAAGTGTTTGGTGGGGAGAACATTATGTCTGAAAAAGAATTTGGCCAGAACAAAAACAAATGTTTGTAGGTTGTTGACTGAAAACTAGAGACCTAGTGGCAATACACTTCCCCACAGCACTCATGGTTATTTGTGTTTTAAAAAGATTTTGTGCTTTTGTTTGTGTCATGCAGACAATAAACCTGATGCTTTCAAAAGTTATCAATCTAAATATAAATACTTATAGCCAAATAGATAGTTACATATATTGGTTTATGTTAGAGAACTTTGAGACATTTGGTTTGCTAAATACATAAATTGTTGACTGTTCTTCATGACTTTTTTTTTAGCAGGTAAGTCTTTTTTTTCTATCACCAACAAATAGAAACATTCGAAAAATGTCTATCATCTGTTTACCCATTTTATTTTCATTAGTTACAATAAATCCAGAGCAAAAGCAGCAGCAGGCAGGTAAAAGGTTTTTTTGTGATAAATAAAATGCAGAGGAGATATGAAGAAAAACTACTGGACAAAATAGGCTCCTTCCAGACCAACACAGGACAGCAACACGGCTCTGCAACAGCAGAATCTGAAAAGGACATGAGAAAGAAAGAACATTAAATACTCTGTGGAGTGATTGTTTGAGTGAGTGCAGGTGATGGATTACATATGTGAGCTGAGGGGAAACAATGACTTTGAAACGCACTTGTAAAGAAACTGGAAAAATGCACACGACACATAAAACCCCAAATTATTTTACTGTATGGACAGTGAAGTTCATTATGTCTCCTCCATTTTGTTGTTGCTTTGATTTAGCAGTATTTGTGAAAAAACAAAGTTAAAGCGCTGCGTCTTGCATTTGTGTTTTCATTTTTATGTTTCTACTTTTACTCTAAACCTGCAGTCATAATTCTTAATACTAAGTGTTCTAATATATTTTCCTCTCTTAATTTAATTACTTTTTTTTCTCCAACAGATGAAATTTACAAAAATAATGATGAGATGGGGCCGCCTTGGTTCTAATTAATGAATTTTATCATCGTCATCATTTTTATTCATAAACAAGAGTTAAATGCTGTAAAAATGCTTTAGAAGGAGGGATATATTATTGATTGAAGGGAGAGATTAGAAATTAATGACCCATGTGGTCCATATTGAATAATCAATTTCAATTAATATCAATTTCACAGTGCAGCTGCTCGGTAACAGTTCCTTTGATCAGCCTTGGTGACATTCATTTTTCAACTTCTTGGAGAGAACGTGCATTTTATAGGAGGGGTGTAGGAACCATGTGGTGGATGGTACGGAAAGGGCGTGATCTCTAATGCTGTTTCTCTACAGGTTGTCGATCTGAGTCCAGTTTTTCTTTCTGTTTGTCAACAGCCCATAGATGCCCCACGCTGCTCGTCTTCCTGGCAAAGCAAAGTGCAAGATATTGGAGAGATGGGTGAAAGAACCCAGTGTTCCTACTTGGCCTTGAAAGCATTGCAAAACCATCCATCATACAAGCCTGATTTGAGATGACAATGATGAGGTGCTTGAATGTGTGTGTATGTGTTCATCTGTGCATGTAACTACATGTTGTGGAGAAGAAACCATCTCCCCTGAGGACTGCAAGTGATATTTTGAATCCAAATTGCACAGATCGGGTGATTGCTCCGCACGAACAGGATAGTGACATCTCAATAGGCATGCCCTTATCAGGAAAATAATAAGGCTAGTTTCATGACCAAAATTAGACATGCAGACTGTCAGATGCGAGAAAAAAGGTCCAAACCAATTGAACCAAAGACGATGCTTATTAGGGAAGTTTAATTTGCATATATTGTATGTCAGACATATTGGCAAAAATGTCAAAAACTAAATCAAAAAATGGCTTTCAAATGTATCTGACAAATTTGCTCCTTGATCAGAGTGAATGAATTTGACAGGGCAGTGACATTATGGCTATCTAGTGGAAATAAATCATTGCTGAGACATGAATTGGACATAGCAGCAATGGCTCTTCAAAACTAGGTAAAAGGCCACACTCATACAGATTCACATCAGTTTCAATTTTGTTCAAAATAAACAAGATAAAGATAAATAAAATGCTTGAAAGTTGGATCATTTGGAGCTATGATTCACAGTATGGCTAGATGATGAAACACTTTCCAGAAATGTATATATATATTTTAATGTCTCCTTAAATTTAAACTTAAATTAATTATAACTTAATTATAACTTAATTTATGTTTAATTAATTATAACTATATTAAGGCTGCATGGTGGCGCAGCTGGTTAGCACTGTTGCCTCGCAGCAAGGAGGTCGTGGGTTCGCGTCCCAGCTCTGCGGCCTCTCTGCGTGGAGTTTGCATGTTCTCCCCGTGCGTGCGTGGGTTTTCTCCAGGTACTCCGGTTTCCTCCCACAGACCAAAGACATGACTGTCAGGCTAATTGGGCTGGTAAATTGTCCTTAGGTGTGAGTGGGTGTGTGGTTGTTTGTCTCGTTCGTCTCTGTGTGGCCCTGCAATGGACTGGCGACCTGTCCAGGGTGTCCCCCGCCTCTCGCCCCTTGACCGCTGGAGATAGGCACCAGCTCCCCCGCGACCCTCTGTGGAGGAATAAGCGGCTACAGAAAATGGATGGATGGATGGATAACTATATTAAACAAACTGAAAAAGTGTTATGATCATAAAAAAATGAAAAACACAACATGAGAAAAAAAGTTTAGACCAGAATTGGTTTCAATACATTTTCATCTCAGTGAGTTATGTTTGTAAATGAGCTAAAGTCCATCCTGCTGCTGTGTTCAGATATTACTCTTTTAGAACATGCTGCCTAAAGATCAGCCTCCCCCCGTGTTGTAAAGGTTTGATCCTAGGCCTTAACGCAACATCATCTCAGCGTTTCACCTTTAAAGTACAGCAGGAAAAGGCTTCTGATAGATCAGCTCTCATCTCAGATGGCTTCAAATCAGCTGGCAGATTTTTGTCAGTATCTCTGTGAGAACCAAGCCGTAGGGCCTGTAATGTCAACCACCTCTGACATCTATGACAAGTGATGTCTTCAGCCCACATCTGAGGAAACTAGAACACCCCAGATGGATGCATATTGGGGTTGTCCATTCACAGAAGGTAGGTAACTAAATACAGCTGTTATTCTAGTCACCATCATCATTAGGTTTGCATGTTCTGTTTTCAAAAAGCATATGTGACAGTTATTGAGCTTGATCATTTGTGCACGCACTAGCACCCTTCAGAGCATACAAGCATTAATTACAAATCCATTATGAGCCCAGATCCTTCAGAACTGTGGACATTATGCAGATTGGCACCTCATTATTTGGGTCTATGTTGTGTTTTATATGCAAGCGTTGTAACTATTTCTCAGAGTTTGTGTAAAAGGAGTAGCAAAGCCATCTGTTAGAAGTGGTTCAAGATGTAGAATGAATATTGATAAGGACACTAGTGATCCTGCTAATGTGCCAGCTCATAGATCCATCAGATAAGCTTGAGCAGCCAGCTTTCATGTAGCTTACATTGTCCCTCTCAGTCTGACACAAACAGGTGCAGCGATTGTTTTACTTTCTACCAGGAATCTGACAGAAACCAACTTTACAAAATACACCTTTAACTCTTTTTGTTACCTTGATTTTTATGCAAGATGCACGCCAGCCTCTTACAAAGCAACATTCACAGTGTTGACTCCTGTATTGCCCAGTGAGCACACTGTTCTCACTCAAGAGTCAGCCTCTGACAAATAGGAGCTATGTAATGAATATCCATTCAGAGACCTAGTCTTTTTTCTCATTTTAACAGGATAAATTATTGGCTTGTCGGCAGCCTTGTGTAATGAGTTCCAGACTTCTAAACAGAAAGAGGTTATTTGAATGTGTGAGAATGGAGATGCTAACGAATTTGAATATTGTTCAGATTTGTTATTATGAAGCTTTCATTTGAAGGAGACATCTTTGTGACTGAAGATCATGCTGAAGAGGGGACAGTGTAAAATGCAAGATGCTATCTGAATCATGTCTGCATAGGATTTAGTTGCTGAAGGAGTTAAGTTAAAGTGGTTAGAGTGATTATAGATACACCACCTTTAATCTGAATAGATGCATCTAACATCAGACTGAGTCATGTCAGCCAGAGGGTCACTTGTCAGGCACAAAGCTGGAAGATAATCCCAAAGCATCTTTTTTTTCTCTTTTTTTCTAGATTGTACAGCTGTTTCTAATCTTTATCTACAGCTTTCATTCTGAAATCAAACAGGGAGCAGAGAACGACAGAAAAACAAGACTCTTCTCAAATCCCTCTAAGCCCTTATCGAATAAATGCTCACTCAAAGTGAACACAGCAAAGTGTAGCAGATGTAAACAGGGAATTGACACACAGTGCAGAGATCTACGAAGAAAACATATTACAAGATTGGACTGTGAAGTAGAATTTTACATTTACCATCTGGTTTCTAGTTTATTTTTATATTGCCAGATCATAATTGATACCCTCATAATGATTAGCAAGTGATTGTATTAATTAGGCTGTTGTGTGTGGTTTGAAATACAGAGGGGAAAAGGAAGAGTTTGAGCCTTATTATGTAGTAAAAATCCAATAAATGATTGAAAAAGGCATGTAAAGATTAACTAAATAATATTACTGTACAGACATAAACAAACAGATCAGTAGAACAACTTTAAACTGATGCAGTTCAGGATTAGATCTGCTGTGTCTTTGTACCAATAAAATTCCTCACCTCACTTTCTTATCCGGTTCCGGGTCACAGGCAAGCATCCCAAGTAGGAAATCCAGAACCATCCTTTCTCTGGCAACTTCCACCAACTCCTCTGGTGGGAAGCGTTCCCAGGCCATCCTGGAGATTTACTTCCAGGGTGTTCTGGGTCAGCTTTCTGCCGGCAGGATATATGAAACACCTCATAGGGAGGTGTCCAGGAAGCATCTTCACCAGATGCCCAAACTACCTCAGCTGACTTTTCTTGGTCTGGAGGAGCAGTGGTTTTACTCTGTGTCCCTTCCGGATGTCTGAGCTCCTCACGCTGTCTCTAAGGCTGAGCTTGGCCATCTTGAGGAGGAAACTCATATTGGCTGCTTGTATTCACTATCTTGTTCTTTTGGTCATTACCTAAAGCTCATGACCATAGTGAGGACTGGGACATAGATCAGCCGGTAAATCGAGAGCCTTGCTTTCTGGCTCAGCTTCCTCTTTACCACAACCGACCACTAAAATCCAACATATTTAATTATTAGATGAAGAGTCTGCAAACAGGGTTTTCAGGCATCCACTTTAAAATAACAGAGACATTGTAAAAGCACCATTTCACCTGTGATTGAATAATGCATCTCCTGTAGATTCTCCTTTAATTGGACAACTTTTTATCAGGTGCATTGCTGTATTGTTTTTTCAGTAGGGACACCTACTGTTTGAAAGGAGAATTACTGCAGTATATCTGCAGTATAGTATGTAGAAACAGCAACACTTACAGTGATCTTCCCCCAGATCACATGCACTAACTAAGATTTTGGAAGCAAATATGAAGTTATTATAGGTTCTATTTTTGTTCATTGTTTTGTATATTTAAATCAATACCTGTTTTAAGAGAATTTATTATTTTAAATGTTTAAAAAATCTCTCAGTAATCCTCATAGAATAATTCCATGGTTAAGTTGTTTTGCACCATTGCATCTCAGAGGTGAACTGCATCATTTTGTGAATATATGCTGAATCATATTAAATCATTGGCAGTGTAAAGCGATATTTATTGTATCATTCACAAACTAAAAATGCAAAACCCTAAGGGAAACCATGTCATCTATACCCACTACCCAGCCAGGTTTAAAACCCAGGGTCTTCTTGCACTGAGACACAAAACAAATGCTGCTGACAACTTTTTAACTCATCCATTTTACTTCAGAAATTTCATTTTTTGCAAAAATTAAACCTTGTAATTGATGGACATGATGATTGAAGTGCAACCAAATGAATTTATTTTTTTTATATTACAAGTCAATTTTTAGACTGGTCTGAATTATTATTATTTTATTATTATTATCTAAGGGTTCTACATGTATGATTGTATGACATGTCTTCATAGGAGGTTGTGGTCAAATTAAAATTCCCACTCCACCTTTCACTTCCAAGAGTTTGAGGGAAAATGTGGAGGCTGCTACAAATGAAAATTGGAAAATGCCTTCTCTAGAGGCAGTGTTTGGCTTTTTCGCTCTGGGTTACTACAGACATGATGTTGCAACATGACAGACTGCAAAGGACAAGACCTGCAGCATCAGCAGAAATAAATTACTTGTTTAGAGGTGGCAAAACCACAACTCATATATTTTTTTTTATATTTAATCAGTTGTTAACACGAGCTAGACGCTACTGGAGCTGATACCAAACAGGGTGCACTCATAGCAGTTCGCCAATCAATCACAGAGCAACACACAGACGCATAATAGACACCATTACAATTACAGCCTACATCTGCTGTGTCAGTAGGCTGAGTCTGCACATCATGCAAAAAGCTGCTCCACCAGCACATGTTCCTCTCAATCCAAGCTCTGAAAGCAACATATACCCACACTAAAATTATATAATCCACCACAATGCAGGATTATCTCTGCCTCTTTTGTATCATTTTAACTATGCCTTAGTCATTTGTCTTCACATAACAGAGAGAAAGTGAGTGAGTTATTGTGTTAAAGGTCCTATAGAATGCAAAATTCACTTTCTAAACATCTTTTAACAGTCATATCAGTCTCAAAGACTGTTTAAGAGTCCCAAATCAGAGACAATATTTTTACCGTTATCACTTCCTTATTCTCATTTTTGGGAAATGTGTTTTGAGCTAATGCTACAACGGCAGGTTTTTCCCTTGCTGATGTCAAGAAGGGAAAATAAACACTCTTCTCTAGAGGACAGAGACAATCTTGAGGACCTTTGGCTACCTGAGCCCACCCCCACCCATTTAGAAACCACAGGAGCACGCATACACACAAATGTTAGCAAACAGTCATGGCAATACGAGCAAAGCACGGCAGTTGTATGGTAGATAGTTGCATCAACGAGCACAAAAGTCTTTTTCTACTCCCTTCATCTGAGCCCCTGAAGACCCCCAGAAGTCTCGTGAACTCGAGTGGCAAAGAGAGATGGGCGGGGCTTAGAGCTGCTCAGCTTCCCAACTGCCAAGCTCATTTGAAAAGGAAAGTTTTGCTTTAGGAAGTAGGATGAGGGAGTGGAAGAACAACAGCTGCAGTTACAGTAAGAGCCAATTTGACCAATGCATAGCTTTTACATGTGATTGAGATGTAAAAGAAATTATTCAGAGTGAACATAAAGTGTATAAAATGGGACCTTTAAATGAAAAATTGAATTAAACTAATCAGGGGCAGCCTGCACACTCGACTTCTGAAACAGAGGGACCAGAAGTTACAACAGGAAGTGGTGGACCACCAGCCCAAACACAACTGCCAAGTCATTACATGCACACATTGAATTGGTAGACCTGGATGTACACTCATACAAACTTCACCTTTGAACAAATCACAGTCCAGTACCAGTTTATGCACCAGAACACAGTAAGTTTAGGAAAATCATTAGAAATAGTGTCTGAAATTATATTGCAAATGAAACACCATGAACTTGTTCTGCCTGTGAGAGGGTCGTCATACCCAACACGGACAGCTTTATTCGCACCAGTTAATCTAAGTACATGCATAATTCCAGTGAAAAATGGAAAAACCCAGACATTTTCATTCATCT
>SSNR01000567.1:149604-185357 GCA_006937965.1 Callopanchax toddi
GACGCCCCAGACAGAACGTGAAAAGAGGACGTTTGATCACCCTACCCACCACCTACAATCATCCTGCGCTCCTCAAGTTCAAGTTTTTTTAATTCTCAAACTGCAACAGTGGTAATCTCTCATGCTGCTCAAAAATCAACAATATCCCATGTAGTATAACAAATGAATGCCACTACATTTCTCTAAAAGAACAAGTTGATAGAAGAAGCAATTAATGAAAAAATTTGCTAATTCAGACACACGTACTAGCATGGAAATATTGATCGGTTGTTAACTTTTATGAAAAATAAGACTTTTAAGACGCTGCAAAAACCTTGTATAGAACTGATTGAAATGACATGTTTTAATTATATCACTTAAACCAAGCTTTTAAAAGCATATTGGTGCCAACTGGTCTACATTTAATATTAACATGTAAAGAAAATTAAGACTGCTTTTGGAATTACTGACCCGGTTGAAGCCTGAATAATGTTAATTACTCCCCAGCGTGTTACGACCACAGTTTGCTTGGCTATGTACTCTACAACACATTTGCGCCCACGCAGCCGAGTGTAAATGAATTCTTGGGTGGGTGTTGCCAAACTGGACGGTGGAGGCTGGGTAATGTGAGCGCTATCCATCATGTCTTAATCACTATGTATTTTAGCTTAGTGGAATTTGATGCTAAACTGCTTGAAGTAAATGCAAGCAATCATTGCAATGTTTTATTTTCTTTGTAGGGAAGATATAATTTAATGTTGAGAGTAATTGCCTAACAACGTGGTACACAGTGAAGAAGGTATCATTTCTTCATCTCACTCACATCAAGATCCAATTCTTGGCTGAGTAGAAACACTCAGAGGGTTTAGGGGAAAAAAACTATGAAAATATAAAATCCCTAACTTGTTTGAAGGAAGTGAATTATGCATAAGCTGCACAAATATAAGCAAGTGTGAAGCTGATCGTATGATTACACTGGGGTAATGTGACAAACATTAAATATTCAAAAACTGTCTCCTATCTTCAACTTTGAATGAGTGAAGATTCTCAGCTCGCCCATTATTTCTTTCATAACAGTAAACAAAAGCTCCGCAGATATCTATATAAACATATATCCATCCATCCATTTTCTTTAACCACTTTATCCTCCGAGGGTCATGGGGGAGCTGGTGCCTATCTCCAGCGGTCAAATGGCGAGATGTGGGGGACACCCTGGACGGGTCGCCAGTCCATCGTAGGGCCTCACAGAGACGAACAAGACAAACAACCAGTCACACACCCACTCACACCTAGGGACAATCTACTAGACCATTTAGCTTAACAGTCATGTTTTTGGTCTGTGGGAGGATGCCGGAGTACCTTGAGAGAACCCACACATGCATGGGGAGAACATGCAAACTCCACACAGAGAGGCCGCCGAGCCGGGGAAGCAAGTGCGTGTGTGTACACTGCTGTGAAAATGTATTGCTATCTATTTTAGAAAATAACATGAGCTGATAACACAAAAGCTGCTCAAAAGTGTGTTTGTTTTTCCATTTTTAATTTACTATGTTCCCTTTAAATATTCATATTCTATTATAAATGTCTGTTGGGAAAAAAGAAAAACCTTCTCTGTTGACACCTGTCCTACATCCATAATTAGCTCACCTGTCTGTTGTTTCTAATCATCAATCTGTCAAATCTACAGCTGATGCGCTCACAGTTTTTTACTCCATTTATTTACTACTGATGAGAAAAAACCACTCCTCTAGAGGACAGAGCCAGTCATAGTAAATGGTAAATGTCCTGCATTTATAGAGCGCTTAGATTGTTCTACACTCCCCAACAGCAGAGAAGAGAGATGGGCAACTGCCCCGTCCATTTGAAGTGAAAATTTTGCCTCAGGACGTTAGATGAGGGGGTAACAGAACAAGAGCTGCACTGAAAGTAAGGTCCAATTTGACCAATGCATGGCTTTTACATGTTATTGAGATGTAAAAGAAATCATTCAGAGTGGATATAAAGTGCATATTATGAGACTTTTAATACTATGAAGTGTCCTTTTACCCCCACCCCCATCTAAACTGTACTAATGATGAGAATTTTAGCTTTTTCCAGTTCACTAGATGATTCTATCTGACTCACTTATAAGATTTGTCTCTTTTCACTCCCACAATACTAATCATTTAGTATTGTTAATAGGTCAATAGCAAACAAACCAGTTGACAGACAGCTTCTATCCCAAAGCCATTGATTGTTTCGATGAAAAAAGAAACCGCTCAGAGAGGTGTTGCTTTCATCACTTGCTCATACGAGCTGGAACATAAAGCCAATTTGTTTGTGCAAGACAGATAATTACTGAGCACCTACCAGCTCTCATGGACTATATTTCATGTCAGTTCTTTTATTTTCAATATTAAAAAACTTTCATTATTCTCAGTCCTCTGGTTGTCAAGTGAAAAAGCAACACATTACCATTTAATTTAAAGATTATTTAAGAAAATCAAAGCACAAATAATGGTTTTACTATTTTTATTCTTTTTTTCCTCATAGTGAAGTTTATATTCTGACACCCCAACTTACCTAACAACAATATGAGGGGGTCTGCTGTTTGGTTTAAAGACTTGCAGAGTGCAGCTGAATCACAAAGGTGTAAATTACATTGTTCTCAATGTACTGAGTGAAACTGTGAATTGCACTAATTTTCCTGGACCTGGATTCTCTGCTCTCAGCTGGATGAGTGTAAAATTTTGCACTAAAATTACGCATCACTTAGAAAGAACTAAATATGAACTGTAGGGCTAAAATCTATGAAAATTTATCAGAATTAATTTGGTTATTGGATAAATTCCATCCATCCATCCATCCATCCATCCATTTTCTGAAACCGCTTAATCCTCCACAGAGGGTCGCGGGGGAGCTGGTGCCTATCTCCAGCGGTCAAGGGGCGAGAGGCGGGGGACACCCTGGACGGGTCGCCAGTCCATCGCAGGGCTGGATAAATTCCTTGCTATTAAATATAGATATATGCAGCTAATGCTGTCTGTTCTTTAGAGCAGCTATTAGATAATTGTAGAGAAGTGTTTAGTAACTTGTGTACATTTAATTGGCATTTAAGTCAATTTAATTAGCTTTAAAGTATGTGTAATTTGAAGTTAACATTTTGTACACAAATAATAAGGTCAGAGTCTGTGCATGTACACGATGATGAACTCTTCAGCAATTCCGTTTCATCTAACAATGTCTTTGCACTTTGAATATTAATGACAAAGTAATTCTAATCTTCCTCCCTGACCTTTAAAGTGGCATCAGAGATGCTCTCTTTCAATTGGGTACGTACAGATCCATGAAGTGTCCTCGAGCAAGACAGCAAAACTTTTACACCAGCTGCTAAATGGCTTTTTAGTAATGACCTTAACCACTCACTGCAGCTCAATGGGAAAAAGAAATCTTTCATCCCTTTTATCCATCAGGAAGTCCTTCCATTCATGCAGTCAGGACATTTCTTTCATGTTACATTTTAAATCCATGGCAAAAAGTATTTTAATGCCTTATTTAAAAAAGTAAAATTAGTAAATAAAATTCAAATAATTTAGGTATAATTATTTAGATTAAGAATAATAATTTTATTGCGAATTAAAATCTAAGTTTAACAGTTGTGAGATAGATAACTTTTTAGTTGTGGTTTTATTTTGGTTTGTTCACTTTCTACAGCATATTAAGCTAATGCCATAGTGTTTACATTTCTTCTGAAAACATGATGAAGTTGTTTAGTTTACATGCCATATTATAAAAACGTCAGTCTTTTTGCTGGCAGGAACAATGCATATTAATCCTACAGATACATTTTTACTAGACTGGCCTGTAAAAAAAGTTTTAATATATTTTTGCTTTTCATGACAAGAGCTAGGGATAGTGCTCCATTGCAAATATGAATACGTTTTTAACAAGTTTCGTGATGGATCTTTATTATGAACATGGTGAATAATAAAACCTGCAGCATCTGAAGCAATAAAGTTTACACACAGTTGAAATGTTTTGGAAGTTTTACAAATGGTTGAGTTTAATAACTGGGCCAGAAGAGAAAGTTGTATTCTCCATGGGATCAGATTTTGGCAGAACAGCGACATCATATTATTTAAGATAAGTTAGACAAAGTAACAGCAAACTGAACAAGAGCTTCTGTGAAAGTTCAAGTTTCCAAAAAAAAAAAAAAAAAAAACAACAACAAAACTTCATGATTTCACTACAAAAGCTACAGTTGTAGATCTACAGTAGAAGTCCCCAACCACTGGACTAAAGACTACTGGTGGACTGCAAAGCATAAATACTGCCCTAAATGGAAAAAAAAAGATTACATACATATAAACATATATACCGTATACATAATAGATATCCTGGCACAATTAGAATTGGTATTAAAAACACACTATGCAAATTTTTCATATTGTAAAATCTTTTTCTTGAGTGAGTAGTGCTAATATGACCTTTTACAGCAGGGTAATTCAATTACAAAATGGGAAGAGCGACATGACACTCTGTGGAAAAATCCATGGGTGGGTGGGTGGGTGAGTGAGGAGGTGGGGTAGTTACTAGTGCCGATTCACATAGAACAAGATTTTAAAGGCAGAGAGCTGATGAAATGTTTAAACTGTACAAATACAATCATTTTGCTACTGTGAAAGCAGTAGTTTGTCATATTTGAAATATAAGTGAAATCTAATCCAGTTCTTAATATATTTTCTATAGAAGCCTAGAAAAACACCCTATGACTTATATTAAAACAGCATTTTTTTCCCCGTAGGACAGACTGTGGACCAGTGGTAGAGAAACCACTCTTTCATCTGGGAGACTCGGGTCCAAATCGATTCACCACCATCAATTTTTAGATGATTTAAAGTTATTGTTTAGGTGCGCGTGGTGGGCCAGAAATATGCGGGCCACCTACTGAATAGACCTGCTTTACAGAGTTAATAAAAAATCACTCATCCCCATTTGCTTGTTGTGTCCAGAATATTGCGTTTGTAACGTCTGAGTCTCCTGTCCAGTGCCCTGAAGTCTCACAAAGTCATCTATCTTGTGAGGGTTTGGCTAGCGCCTGAGTATTTTTTAGCTCATGATTTCTGCATGTCTCTCCCTGCTTGAACACAGCTGATTTCTTTGAATGAGTGATGAACCGCTCCAGTAGAAATCAAAGAAGGCTGAGTAGGCATTTCAGCAGTTAGATTTAGGCGTTTCTGAGCAGAGACAATGCTAATGCTACAACAGTGACTTAAAATGGACACTAGAGGGTGCTAAAAACAAGCCAAAACTTCATATTATGCCTTTAAAATAGTCCTCCTAATCACGCTGTTCACATTTTGACATCGTGGGACCAAAACGACATAACAACTGATCAATGTTACCTCGCCATTGCAAGGCTTCATACAGTCATATGCATTTTCAATACATTTCTCAATATCTCCTACAATTGATTACATTCAGCTTTCCTGCTGGTTAAAATATATATATTTTTAAATCCTTTAATCAAAATCTGAAAAGACTGAATGCCTGATTGCAGTCTCAGAAGACTAAACTTTAGCGTTGTTTTTGTTCAACCAACAAATGATCTTGCAGGTCATTTAAAACATAATGGTTTTATCATTGGAGAAGTGTGTCTGAACTGAGGAGGCTGGGGTTAAAGCATGAACTTGAAATGATGTTTCAGGTTTTTATTTCTTCATGTCAGCGTTAATAATTAATATCTGCTATCAGGTCCTAAGATCAGATCTAAATCTCAAGGGGATCGCTCTTCCTAGTCTGTGGCTCCTTAACTGTGGACAGCATTTCTTATTGTTTTTACATCGTATCAACAGCATAAAACAGTTGAATTTTTTTTTATTCAAACCTGCTTTTGAATAACATGTCTGTCTGTTCTTTTTATTTATCTATATTATTACATTTGTATTGTTTGTCTTTAATCATGTTTTAATTTTTATTCTCTGTTTTTATATGAAATTCTATGAAAGGTGCAATATAAATAAATGTTTATCTTTACTTTACATGAACCCTCAATAAATCAATGAATTATTAGTACTCAGTCACTAAACCAAATAAATAGTTTAGGCCTTACTTCAGGTGGGAGTACTTTCTTTTCAATTTGAGAGTGTCAGCACCTTGATCTAAAAATGTATTATTGTTTTTAAAAGCCAAATTTCTCTTAAATGCTATTTCTAAATCATAAGTTTAATTAAAATGTTGAGATTTACAGTTACTTTTAGAGTTGCTTTCATTTGGGAGTGAAGCAGTCCCCAAAAGCATTTTGTTGTGTTCAGTTCCAGAATTTAAAAAAATAACGATGGCCTTTCAGCTGTGTTTTATATATATATATATATATATATATATATATATATATATATATATATATACATACACATACATATAAATAAAACAGTCATAAACCAATGCACCTCCAAAAACCATTAAAAAATACACTATTTATATTTATCCCAATTTGCACTCTGTGTCTTTCCGTTGTTTCATGAAAGTTATTCTTAAACATTAATTGGTGGATTTGATGAGCACTAAGTTTAGGCGCTGAAACTGCTTATTAAAGCTGTGTACATTCAGTGTAAAGGAGGCTGTTCCGACGTTCCCATGGAAGCTTCCTGTCTGGCTGCTTTTCCTGAGTCATTAACGCTGGGCTTTTGCAGAACAGGTCTCTGCTTTTTGACACTGAGGCCAAAAACACTATAAAAGAGAGAAGCTGGAAGTAGAAATGATCTTAAATATTTTACGTCGGCATATTTTTTTCTAAAAAGTTGTGCTTTTCTTTTAATTAAAGACCTATAAGCGGTTCTTTCAGCTTCAGTGCCACATCTGAATCCTTGTGTACAACAACATTTAGATTATTATTATTATCATTCTACTAGTGCTGATAAAATAATGTTTTTATCTTGTAAATCAACAAACCATGTTGTTGGATTTTAGAGATTATCCTTGAGATGTTACTTAAGTTTTATTTGCAATTCAAAATTTGAAAAAGCCCCACATGTTTTCCTTTGATTTTTTTCCCCCACTGGTGTTTAATTATGCATAAGCAAATTGCAGAACAATAAGACTGGCTTAGCGCTGGTAATGAATGCCTGCCAATGTTTTTTTTTTCTCAATTACACACCGAGTCGTTTTTTCAGCCCCTTTTCCTCTCCTTAGCAACAATAAGAACTTAAGCTACAATAAAGCATGCTGAGGGAACAGGTCTGGGTCGGATCCCACTGTTAAATTAAATTTCACTTTATTTTTGTCACTCTAGCAGCATGGACATACAGATGGCAGCGTTCTTTGCTCAGTTTTTCACTCTGGAGCCAAACCAAAGATCCTGCATATTGGATGAAGTTCCCAGAATTCTAACAAAGATATTTTTTTTTACAGTAAAATAAAATAGCAAGCCTTTGTGATCCCTTCAGTGTTTCCTAATGTTTTACTTTTCTGGAGTGAAATGTTGTAACTTATATAGAATGGTTACTGACAGTTGAATTTTTCCTAACATTTGGACAAATTTGTCCCCATTCCTTGACTCTTAACCTTTACACCAAAATGCAGCCTTCTTGCTCTTAAAAAAAAAGTTTATTTCATTCAAAACAATACAAACAGATAAGTACATAACATAAAACAAATCTGAAAGAAACATATTATAATTTATGCCCCCTTTTTAGAAAAGGAAATGATTCATACATTCTTATATTCAATAGGCTTTATGCACAGAGTACTTAGTAGAACTTCCGGTTTAAAATTACCTCGCGGGACCATTTCCGGTTCCATTTGAAACGTGAAGATTTCCAGAGTTAGAGTGCATTTCCAGCTAAAGATATTGTTTATAATCAAAACGAGTAATAGTATAGTATAGTACAGTATGATATATATATTATAGCACTAAGAAATGAAGCCATCATATAAGTATCAGCGGACGGGAAGCCTCGACAGCTGAACACTGCTGTGTTCCGTTGTGTACCGCATCAGCTGAATAGAATTCATCAGTCCGTTTCCACACATTTCCACTGAATAAATAACTACAAAAAGGAAGGATTGTGAACTTAAGAAGAGAAAACGTGATCATTTCTAAGCACACCGTGTCTGCAGTCGACACTTTGCAGCACAGTAGTCAAAGAGCCGAGTGGACGAGGCTAAAGGAGGAGGCGCGGCGCCGTTCGTGTGTTATTTCACTGGAACAACTATTCTTTTGGTGAATGAAGACTTGGTGTTTGATAACGTACAGCTAGACCAGAGAAAGTTGAAAGTTGTGAAGCAGTTGGAGCCCACGATCATGGCTATATAGATTTGTCTCACTGTTTTTTGATGATGGAAGCTACAAGCTAACGCTGTTAGCTTACCTTCAATTTCATGAATAAAGCTGGTTAGATACAGCTTAAAGTCCTTCACCCACTTGCTCGCAGACGTCTCTGTGTGTTTTTTAAAAATCCGATGGACATCGTTTACCGTGATGCGCGGCAGGTCTTGAAGAAAATGGGTAAAAAAATCCATTTTGTCCAGTTTGTGTGGGAACAGCGTTGAACCGGAAGGGAGCGGCAGCCTCTATCGCAACCAGGAAGTGACCGTGCATAAACCCCATTATCAGACAAACAAAGATTCATTTTTGAACATCGTCCTGTTCTAATTTTCAGATTTGATCATGAGGATTATTTAAATTTACATTTTTATAATTACTTAATACACTCGATTTGATACATTTTTTTTATTTTTTATTAAGTGATCTTGATTATTTCATGTCCCTGTTAAGGTTTGTCCACAATTTTACACCATTTACAGAAATACTCCATTTCTTAATTTTGGCTCTAAATCTAGGTTTTAAATACATCAGTTCCTTTCATAACCACTGACTCTCTTTTCAAACATCTTCTGAATGGTTGTTGGCAAAGTACTTACACTAGCTTTGACATTGTTTGCAATATTTTCTAATGTACTAAAATAACAAAATGTCAGTATTTTATATTTGATGAATAACAAGTTTGAGGGATCTCTATAGTGACTATAATTACGGTGATGATTCTCAAAGCTCTTTGTAGAACAAACAAAGGTTGTGTATAAGTTCTATATGTTGATCCCCAGATTTCTACACAATAAGTTAAGTATAGAATAATCAGTGAGTTGTATAATGTTAACAAATCAGAGAAAACTTGACTCTATGTAATACTGCTGGATTTGGAAATGTTACCTTTTATGTCATGTGCTGCCTCCTTGTGTCCAGGTTGTGCCTGTCTTCCCTGTGTGTTTCTGTGTTCCTCCTTGTGTCTCCATACACTAATCCTCCACAGGTGTGTCTTGTTTCCCTGATCACCTCCTTGCCTATATATGCTGTCTAGTTCAGTCACTTCCTGTTGATTCTGTATGTTGTATCCCTAGCCTCATGTGTCCTGTGTCTCCTGAGTTCAGCCAGCAATAAATCAGTTTTGTGTTCCACCTCACCTTTTCCTGTCTCCATCCTCTGCACTTGGGTCCTGCACTGTCTACCCCAAACCAATTTGTGACTTTCAGGTCAGATCTTCATTAAAAAGACTCCCAGAAATTTGGTTTCTTTTACCCTTTGAAATCCCATTCCATCTATTTTCAATGATATATCATTGTTTGTTTTTTGTCATTAAACAAAACAAAAATTGTTTTATTACAATTCAGTGACAACCAGTTAATATCAAACCAATTTTTAACTTTAATCAGTTAATTATTTATCACTCGAGTTACTTCATTTAGATCTGATCCTGAATAAAACAATGTATCATCAGCAAAAAGAACCGTTCCATGTAGCTTAGATACATTTACAAGGTCACAACAGTTTAGGTCTGAGGACCGACCCTTGTGGCACTAATTAATATCACACAGTTCTGATTTAATATCATTTATCTGAACAAAGTGTTTTCTTTTTTCTAAATTTCTTTTTACCCATTGATGAGCCGCACCTTTTATTCCACACTAAGGTAGTTTTTGAAGTAACCTTGAATGATCAATAACATCAAATGCTAATGCTTTTTTCTTATGGAGAAACAATTTGGGTTAAAATTGCAAGCCTAAAGCTGAAAACAATATATGTTTTTTAAATACTAGATCTAATTTTTTATATTTATTGGGGAAAGTTAAAGTAAATGAAGATTTGCAGAAACACCTAGTGATTAACGAAATAGATACAGCCTGAAGGTGTTAGTAATTTCTACAAAACATTCCACAACTGTATTTGCCCCTTGTATGTTTTTTAGCCACAGCGCCATAAGTTTAACACAACTGAGAGCAGCCCTCATCAACTCTCATTCCAGCACCTCTCAGCTGAGAGTGTTTTCTCACCTTTCACAGAATAATAATTAGTTTGGCTGGAGCTTTCTCCTCTGCTGGCACAGCGACCCGTTACAGTGGAGGTTGCTGGGGAAATGTGAAGCTCTGTTCATCCAGATAACACTCAAACATGATTTCATTTTTTTCTCAAAACTTTGATTTTATAAACGTGTGATTTGTACAAAACTATTTTTAATAAGAATCAAAACCGTATTTGTGTTTTTCTAATAAGAATCCACGTCTTCTTTCATGATTTCAACGTTTTGTTGTTTCCTGCAAGCTTGAAAGTTGTGACCCAATTATTCACTTTGCTGTTAATGAGAAAAGGTATTTGGCTGTAATGCCTGCCTAGGGCAGAAAACTGGACATTGGTGAGATCAGCTCTCATTCCCTCTGCCTTGAGATATTACATTGACCTCTGCAGCCGGCATCCCAAGATTACCTTGACATCTGCTGGGTGGGTTTCAAAAAGCTAATTAATCCCTGCTGACCTTAAAGTTTGGCTGTCTGTTCTAAAAGCAGGCCTAGTATTGGGGTAAAGACCCACTGAAGGTCAACTCACAACTGCCATATGACTTATTCTACGAGTTTGATGTAAAGCTTGTCTTGAACTGCTGTTTAAGAAGCTAAGCGGTATTTTATATCTTTTGGAGCAAGGACTGTCACTTTTTGTTGTCTTTTTTATCAAACACTTTCATTCATAAAGAGTGATTTCTCATCAGTGTTTACATTAGCTTACATCCCCCACATCACATTAGTCAGACTTTTTTTTATTTGCTTCATGGCATCTTTCAGCCTGCTGAATACTACAGTTTCATCTGTGAGGCAACATTAATATTCATGAGTAATCTTATGCAAATAACATTAAAACATTTAAATAAGCAGCCCAACATATTTGGCAAAACTATCCTCCAAAAATTGCTAAAGGGCCTTGGATGGAGTTTGCATTTTTACTTGCCTGAGATTAATCAGATTTTACAGCCACCAAAAGAATTTGATATTTCAATGATAGTTTCTAAAGTCCTCAAGAAAAAGCAGGTGTCCCTGTGGAATTAACATAACTGCATGCTCAGAGAACTGGGACTTCCGGAAGATTTTTTGCAAATGCATTGCTCTAGTTTTCAAGCAGGTGAAGAGAGCTTTGGGCAAAATTAGGTTCATCTGAGCGATGTTTGTGAGATATTCTGGGGGGACCAGATAACCCTTTCCGTTTGTCATCGTGCAGATGAGTGTGCTCAGCTGCTGCATCAGGGGAAATTACTGGTTTGTTGTCTACATAGAAAATCCACTTTTCAAATAGGATGGTCCTTAGGCAAACACGTCTGATTTCTTTAGGTTTGTGTGATTGGGAAACAGTGCTCTTTGGTGTCAGTGAAGGTCAGAGAGAAAGCAAGTATGTATAGAATTTTGTAAAAGCTTTGCTTTATCCTTACCTGAATGGTGACACTCACTTGAATTATGTTTTTCACTTTAGGAAGTATATTACTTCGCTGAAGGTGGTGATGTTTGTAAATAACCATAAAACACCATAAAATAATAAAAATAATAGATTTTTGTTTACATGTTTGCTCATTTGAAAGGTAAATGTCTATGTAGACAACAATCCTGTAATTTCCCCTGATGCAGCAGCTGAAGTATCAGAAACTAAGTTTATGAATTTGTTTACATTTTGTTTGTTTAGTCAAAACATTGAACATGTAAGCATGAAAAACACATGAATAATTATGATGTTCCATCTGAATATCAAGCTGCAGTCATCTTTCAAAAAGTATGTAGATTTGATGTTAATTTATTTAAACGTCTTTATAGTGGACATACAATATTTCTGAGGTAGGACTTAAATTTATATGCTGGCCATTCTAAAGCCTCCATAGGTTATGAATCATTTCTATTCTTCCCATTATAGTTGAACTTACTAAAAGGTCTATGTTCAGAGAAATAGAGTTAACTTCTTTCAGAGCATATAAGCGTGCATGGACATGGCAGTAACAAACTGTGGTCCTGGTATCGCTCATTAGCTCATCAGTCCTGAATGATGACGTAAACCCGGGGTACTCAGTTACAAACCAGCGATGATTGCAGGTAGATTTTATGAAATAATGACAGCTTGGGGAACACAGCGCATGGCTCAAGGGCCAGAAATAGGAGGCACATTTTCCTAGTCAGCAGGTTTATCCAAAAAAAATACAAGCCGACAAACAAATACATCAATTATTTCTATTAACATAAACAGACATTTTCATGTACACATGAATAAAAACCTTCATGTACATTAAGGAATGAACTGGTTCACATACAATCAATTTTGTACTCTGAAATTATACTTTTATTTTTAATGTACATTTTCTTGAAAAAAAAAATCAATTCTCCAGCTGCATTCCTTTATTTCAATGTTCAAGTTTTTTCAGCGTTTTAATTCTTCTGTTGAACAACTCTGACTCCTTTAACTGTTTTAACCTTCTGTCTTACAACTTGTCCTCCTCCTTAATGTGTCTCTTTGACCTGAAGCAGCCTCTGAATACAATCTGGAAATACATTGTGTACTTTTAAAAGTACATATGCTGTTTGTACTTTGACCAGGTCTGTATATTAGAGCATATTTAACTTTATGAGTAGGAGGGTGTTGGTGCATAGTAATTTGAATATGTAGGTCTTTCCTTGTGTGTTTAAAAGTGTTTCCTCAAACCTCCAAACCTACATCATGTGTGGAAGTAATAATGCTTGATATAGGATTTACTACTCATAATATGTTTTGATTTATTAAATTTTGCATTAGCCTTAGATATTTTAGTTTGAACTTTTTTCTATATGTGGTCTCCACACACACAAGCACATACACACGCACACATACACACACCACAAATTTCATGTTAATCAGAAATTGAAAAATGTGTTTATTACTTAGTACTTTGAGATCATTTTGAATGAATCAAAATGAGTATCAGCAGGTCAGAGCTGAAGCAGAATCTGATTGTAATATTGGCCCACAGAACTATATTGTTGCATCTCTAATTATTTTATATAAAATATACAAAAACGTATAAAATTATCATGTAAGGTTAAACTTCTAAGAATAAATCATTTATAAATATGGTTATTAACAAGATGGTTTAAGAGCACAGCTCTGATGAATTTGAGAATAATTGCTCATCTTCATAATAAATAAAAATCATTTGCAACTCATCTGGCAGTCGTGAAAATCTGAGTCAAAATAGCTCATTTTCATCTTGTTCCAGCTTGTGTTAAATTCTTATTCACTGTGTGAAGAAAAACAAGTAGTAGAACATACGGTGCATTATGAAAAAACAAAACGTAAAAAAACAACAGATTGGAAAATACAAATAAATAAATAAATAAAATCTTGGCTTCTTTTTGTCTTAATATTCTGTTGATGAGCCAAACATCAGTTCCAATGTTACTGTATGTGGTTAATGTATCATAAAGACTATAGGATTCAGCTTTTGTAATAATTTTAGTTTTGATTTCATGAATGAATAGATTGATATAATTGACAGAATATTGGAAAAAAATTCAGTGGATTCATTAATAAAATCACTATGTATGTCTTGTGACTGTTGAGATGTTTGTAATGAATGCACAGGATTCCAAATGTTATCAATAGACTACTATCAGAAGAAAACTCCAACATGTGCAGGGGTGTAATTTAGATGTTCAACATATTTGATCTAAACTAAGTGTCTTTATGAAATCATTTATTGTGATTAACAGACTTGAACAGATGCAGTCCCAGACATTTACATTCTGCTGTTTTTGACACTTGTCCCAATTGCTGCCTGTACCCTATACTTTGGTCATTGGACACAGTTTGCAACAGCTCTGTTACCAATATCAGCCTGCAGTTCATCTCTATCCACTTGGCAAGAACATTCATCAGCCTGTCGGTTGCTGACTTGCTCATTCGTGGGGTGTTCTCCTCTAGTTTAGTGCAAAAAGCTTTGCTATGGCTTGCTCAATTGCTAACATTTTCACTGCTAATGTTAGCTGTGGTTGCACTGACAATGGGAGCTTTGTGTTGATGTCATTGGCAAAACTCGAGCTGCGTTGGTGGTGGTCAAAATTCTTACACAGAAGGCATATTACTCTTTTACCCATGGTGCATCGGGACGTGTTTGAAATGCAAATTTCCCATTGATATCACCAACGACTCTCATATGCTGCTCTGTTTTCATGTCTTGTCTCTGCAACTCACCTCTCCTCACCGCACCTTGCCCTTCCCACTACAATGGAAGCCCACATTTAGAAATGGTAAAGTTTATTAGATTAAAAATTAAATTATTAAATTAAAAAACATAATGCACTAAATATGGCTAGAATTAATTAACCACAATTAATGCAATAATTTGACATCCTTATATTTAATGTTAAAGTACAAAAAAAGTGTAAAGGCTAGTCAATGAAGCACAATCCCAGAAAAATGGCATATTCCTTTTACTTATCAATCCTGAGTAATTCCATAACACCTTGTGATTTATATTTAGACAGGCACTATAGAAATAAAACTTCTACTTTTATGGAAACGCCAAACTGTTCCACATGAAAAGTCCCTATACAAGTGTAGGATTACAGTGTTGCAGCAACACATCTGACAGGCAATTGCTGCAAATGCTTTGTAGCTAGTGGTCAAGCAGGCTTTGTGCAATCACTGTATTTGACTAATGTTTCCAGGAACTAGCTGCAGCTGGGAAAACTATGTCAACAAGGGGTTTTAAATAAACTACAATCAGCCACAGTCGGGCTCAGGAATCTAACTTTAGAGCCACTTGTGTGTCAATGACATTAATCTTTCTTAACAGCAATAAAATGCAATGGCTTTAACACTTTTTAACATGCTTTTACATTGACATTTCTAAAGAAATACTGTGTGAAAATAAACTAAACAGTGTTAAGGCCAACAATATTTCACTGGCAACACATAAAAAAAAACTAAAAAGTCTCATACAAACTGCAGAAAACAACTAGACGTGATTCTCACATTAAAAAAAACAACAAAAAACGAGTGGCAACCACAAAATCTACAGTAGACTGCAATCCAATTGGTTTTTGTGTGTGGAAAGCTACATGTGGGAAAGTCTATGGAAGTTAAAAAGTCAAATTCACAAAGGAAACACTCACAAGAAGGCAGGCTTCAGTTTAGTCAAGGAAAAAAATAATTCTAAGAGCTTTGTGCCTTACAATCTTTTTCCTAGTCAACAAATTATTAAACTGAAATTAGGCAGGCCAAAATGTTAAATCACATCTTTTGAGAGTCTGTTGTACATGTGTTCAAAGATGCATGAAAAAATGAAAACTGAAGGAAATATTTTTCAATTTAGTCTGCAGTAGCAAGACATTTTTTATTAGATGAAATCGAAGATGTTTGAACCAGCTGCTATTAAAGTCCAATGCTTTTATTTTTGCCCAACTGAATATACCAGCTTTTTTTAGTAGTACTAATCCTGATACTGATCATCAAATTACTATAGGGTTAAATAATCTATCATTTTTCCAGATCTTAAGGTTATTGTGCATATCCATATTTTTATATCCCTATGATTTGTTGTTGTATGTCCTTTAAATTGCATTAATTTACATTGTATATTTTCCACAGGCAACTCTGCCCAAATAATTAGAATTCATTCAATTTAGACATATAGACTTAATTATAAATGTGAATTATCCACATTTTTATAGTTTTTCTAAGTCATGGACTACAAAGCGCTTTACATCTGTGAGACAACACAAGGAACCAACCAGGAGTGACTGAACTAAACAGCATATATAGGCAGGGAGGTGATCAGGGAGACGAGACACACCTGTGGAGGATTAGTGCATGGAGACAAGGAGGGAACAAAGGGAAGAAACACACAAGGAAGACAGGGATGAACTGGACACAAGGAGGGCAGGACAGGACAACAATACACTGATGGCAGTAAGCTACATTGTATCAAATCAAATCAAACTTTATTAAGCACATTTCCTGCTAGGCAACACAATGTGCTTTAGAGCAGCTAAAACAGGACTTAAAATTGCACACACTTGCAATACACATACATGTAAGGATTATAATGCTTACTTAAAACCCTTAATTCAATCACACACACAAACATACATGCATACACACACACTAGCACACAGACACACATACACACAAACGGACACGTACATTAAAGAAACTGCAGTAAAAGCAATGCTAACGGTAAAAACTAAATTAAAGGAACTCACACAAAATACAGAACTAAACAATAAGACAATAAAAGAGAGATAAATAAGATTAAAAACAGATAAAAATAAGAAGACAGACTAGTCATAAGTTTGTTCAAATAAAAGCGTTTTTTAACTTTGTCTTAAAGAATGCACTGCCCATAGATCTGGATGAAGCAGCCACTCTAGACCGCCGGGCACCACTGTGCCCTCCATCCACTACCAGCAGGCAATGTGGGTGAAGTGTCCTGCCCAAGGACACATCAACAAGGTGACCCAGGGGATTCAAACCAACAAACCCTCCTGTGGTAAGACAAACACACTACCGACTAAGCTAATGCCGCCCTATTATTGGTCATTAGGTACATTTTTTTAACTTGACATATTTAATTGTTAAAAGGTAAATAAAACGTATCTAATGATCTCTATATGTCTGAGAATAAAATAACCCTAATAATGAAACCCTAATAAAAAAAGACACGATGAACCTCGATAAGAGTGTCTTTGCCTTCTGCACTCTGCTGTTCACTTTGTTGTCACTTTTAACACTAGACTGAAGAAACACATGAAGGTCGAAAAAAAATCAACATCAAAACAAAAAAGGAAAAACATTTCAATGAAAAAGTTTTACTTTGACCATTGATCCCCTCACACACTGTTAGAATCATTTCAGACAATAGTTTCTAATGTAATGCAAAGCAAGTGACATTTGGTGGGGAGCACTGATAAACTCCACAAACAGATTGTCTCTCTGCAGGTTATCTTGATGAGGCTACAGTGTCACGACACACAGCGAGGGTAATGTCCCTGGCCTTGCTTGTACACTGCATGGTCGAATGCACAAATAGACCGCCGCGGCATGCCTCTTAAAAGGCCGCAGGCATCCATGTGTGTAATGATGCCAGGGGTTCGAGGCACTTTACTACCGGTCCATACCTTCACCCACAACTGAGATGAACTGCACTTGATGGACTATATCCTGGCTTCTCACTTGAAACATTTCACAGTTTATTGGAAAGCCTGAGCTTACTCAATATATCTCAAGCCCTTATCAGAGAGGTGTCTAATTAAGCTCAATATCCGAATGTTTATGTCCCTCTTTTACTTTATCTCAAACTCTTGGATGGGGAAAACTCACCACTGAGAATTCAAACCCATAATGCCACAAACTGGCAGATTCTACATGCAGAACCAGCAGTGTCTGCAGTGCTGGATTCAGTGCGGTTGAGATTTAGCTGCGACTCTGAAATCCAAATGCCATTTCACTCTCTTGCAAAGACAAATATGATCTTTTGCCATCAGGAAAATTACCACATTTGCACAAAAAACTGAATAAAAAAATGCAAATGTGAAAAACAAGTAAATGTGCTTTTTTTCTGAAAGGTTTTAAGTGTTTTTAATGATTTGTTCACATCATTTTAACTTTTATTCTACAGACGCAAGAATAGATTAAATGAAAAGCTATTTCCACTTTTATAGAATATCAGCAAAACATGCACACAACTTCCCAAACAAATAAAAGTTACTACAGGACCTGCATTAGCCTATAGTAATCTAACAAATTGTGCTTTCATATGCAAATATGGTTTTATTTAACCAGATTTTCTGTAAGGAGCTATAGTACCACCTGTGCAAAAGATTCCATTGTCTTGCACCTTTAATTATCTTCAGGTTTTTGTCTGCGGTGCACACAATCTCTCACATCTCATACTAAATCTTGGTATGCCTATGTCTTCAAACAACTGAATAATGGACGGTGATGAAGATATTGCAAAGGATACCAGAATTTGGAGAACATATACAATATATGGACCAAAAAGCAACCCTAAAACAATGCAAGCACACACATTTTGGGCACTTTTGTTTCCTTGGAAATAAAAGAAGAGTACAAAAAACCCCACACCTGTGGCACAACGGTAAGCAGGAATGAGTTTGAAAAAAAAACAATAGATATAAAAGAAAAGATATGCAAAACATGATGAATAGTTGGCAAGGTCTGACATCAGTTGCTGTGCAAGTCTGAATGCTTGAATCACGTCTAAGCCTATTGTCTGAAGCCCTCAGAGGAAGCCATGCTGCACAGCCGTACCACCATTGTTCTATACAAATCTTTACATGTTTGCCAACACGCCAGATGCCTTGAGACGTTCTGTCTTCTCCAGGCCACATATGTGCATAGTCTAGAGAGAATGTAAATTCAGATGCATCCCATTTGCATAACTCCAGTCATGTTTACCAGGTTAATTACAGAGTAAGCAAAGCAATCATACTCTTAAGTTCAGTTTCCTCCAGCCTCTGACGTGGTTGTCAAATGTCATGACCATTGTTGCTCTCTTCTTTTCTGTGTGAACATTTTTATTCAAAATATAAACAATTTCAGCAAATACAGAACATATTTAACTGCATGTATGTGTTGTGAATACCATTGACTGTATAGTTACCAGACCAGCTGGAACACACAAGTTGAAACCATAATAAATAACTCCCTTTTAGAGCCCACCCCCTCCAGGGGAATAAAATAGATTTTTTTTCATGATTAAAATAATTAAAATACACTTCAAACATTTGTTTCCAGGTATTTACTTTTTTTGAATCATAGTTCTTTTTTTATTTTAAATATTTTTTCTTACATTTAGCTGTAATTAGGTGTTTGATGCCTTAAAAAACACCATTAGTGTGTGGCTGTGCAGGTGAGCATGCGAGACTTGCAGCCCACCGTGTGTGAGACCTTTGGTTCCCAAAACACAACATAATAAACAGGATAAAATGGCTTCACTTGTAGCAGAGGCAGACACTTGGTCTATCTTTAAAATATGTATATAATTAATCCCCACATGTTGCTCTCATTAAACATGTAATAGGACCTTTTTTTAGTATAACAACTTAAAGGTGATATGTGGAGCATTTTTCTATGTATCAAAGTTCTATAAATGTTTCAAATGATAGTTCAGGTCTAAACTATGATTTATGGGTAGAGTTCCACAACATCTGTTATTCTTCTGAAGACCCTCCTTCCTCCCATAAACCCCCTTTGAATTCTCGTGGAATTTTTTCAGCCAATAGAATGCTAATTTCCACGTTGTCAGCTTTCAGTCAACGTGCACGCACTTCGCACAAACCTGTAGAGGTGGGGGCTGCGTTCTCCCATGATGATCCGAGTCTTGCTGTTTACAGTCTCAGCCGGTCATGGAGAAGTCAGAACTAATTTCTACTAAAAAGTTATCCATTCCCTGGCTAATGAGAGATTTATTTTTTATTTTTTAAACATTTCTCCTCACAGAATGGCAAGGCTTGCCAAGGATACGTGTTAATTTTGGTCACAAATTCCATTCTGGACCGAGTGTCTTCTCATTTCCGGGTTCTGCTACTTGCAGCTCCCTGTTGTGTGACGAGTGTGTTGAGCAACATGTTTCATAAGCACAGTGTGACAGTCAGAACTCAGAGCATTGTATAGTGTAAGAACATGATTTGTGAGCTGTGAAAGATTGAACCCTGTGAACAGTTTGAGTCAGGACAAATCACAGTTTATGCCCGGCTTAGAGTGGCGTGATGTATTTCTGGACACTTTGTTGTAAAAATCACTTCTCTTCTAATGTTGTCAATGCATTTTGAAGAGTGAGGCTGATGTAATAAAGTTGATTTGTTTATATAATCTCATCTCAAAAGTTCTTTATGCAAACGCCCCAATAAATCTGCTCTGATTGAGACTGAACTTATTCATAAATGTAAAGTAAATCCGTTTCTCAAAAGCTGCTATAATATTGCACTAAGAGACGATTTTTACCAACACAAATGTCATTGTACAACCTTTTGTTACCGCTCATTCTTTTATTCATCCTCCATTCTTTCTTTTCACTCTGCTTTTTGGCCTGATTGACAGCCTGCTGTGTTCTCTCACCTCCCTCCAGGTGGCCAAGAAGACAGGTGACCTGTCTAGCACGGACCCCACAGTGACCTGTGATTTTATAAGAACAACTCAAAGTGACAATGGGAGAAAAAAACATGTGCTTTCTATAAAATGACAGGGAAAGAAAGTAGGATTCAGGCAATGGGTGCACAAATTTCAGAGCTTGGGGAAGTCTGAGATGGAGTAGTATGATAAGTGATTGAATTCCAGAGTGAACTAATAAAGCGGGGAAAAAAGTTTCTTTATTTAAGAAATGCTGCATGAGACATAGCGAGGCTGGAAACACATAAATATTGCAAGTTGTTGTTGTGTTTTCAGATTATAAATTTTATCTGAACAACCTTTACAACTGACACAAACATCACACGAGCTGCTGGGATCTAAGTTTAATCCTGTTTCAGGTGTGTGCCGTACAGGCTAGTCCACTCACAGGAAGCAAGCACATCGGAAACACTGGACAAATTCAGAGTGGAGAGCTGTAATTACATGCAGCTGTATGCAACACTATCCTACTTATAGATGAGAACTGATGATGAGGTGCATTTAGAAACTGAGCAGTTTGTTCGCAGACTGAAGATGAATGTCTCACAAAGTGATATATCATTCTAAGCTCACGGATGAACTGGTTTGATGAAATACGTGTACGTGTGTGGGAGCAGCCGGCGGTAAGAAGCGCTGGAAGGTAGGAGATAGAGGCACGAGGGGCTCAGGGTTGATGAATGTAGATATTTTTCCTCTTTCCCTTTCCATTTCTCTCTTATTTCTGTTAAGTCTTCAAAGCACACATTCCAGGAAGGTGCAGAAATGCTGGCAGTTGGATTTTCTTTTTTTTAATATCATCAGAAGTGATTCTGGGAGGTAGTGACTGGAGAAACCCTAATAAGGCTCACACTCACATGTTACATTGCAAACTGAATCTATACTGAAAATATGCACTAAAACAGGAAGCTCAAAATTTTGAATACAAACTAGATCCATGATCTTCATATAAGGAAGGATAATGTGAAAAATGCATGCAATTAGAAAGTCAATACACTGTAGGTTCCTCTCGCATGTGCATAATTTTTTTTCTGCAAAACCAAAGCAAAGTTAGCATAGAAAGCACTGCAAAGGTGAGCAGGCATATTTTTGTCCACCTTCCGGTCCAATTTGGGCCTAAAAAGATGAATTAGTCTAGATAAAGTTTAGGTCCTGATCATGTACGATGATTATGTTGGTGTATGACCTACTATCACTGTTTACTGAGTGACTTTAAAATGCTGGAGTGCACAAATGTCTTAGCTCTTGATAAGAATCTTATAATTTTTAGATTCTTTGGCTACAACCAGATATTTTAAAATAAGTTATTTGTATAATTTTAACAGCTCTCCTGACATTCTTGCTCCGTTGGTTACAGTCACTCTGCTGCAGGAACCTGGGTGTTACTTTTGACAGCTCTCTTAAGTTGGATAAACAGATTAGTGCAGTTCCAACGCAAGAGTTATCCTCAAGGTAAAGCCATAGCTCCCTGTAAAAGACCCAGAGAAGGTTATTCATGCTTTTATCGCCTCCTGTATGAATTATTGTAATGCTCTATATGTTACCTTAGATCAGTCATCTTTACATTGCCTACAAAGACTGTCTGGACTGGTGACTCATCTTATGACAGGTCCAAAAAAGGAAGGACTCATAAAATATATTTTAGCACCTCTTCATTGGCTTCCTGTTCAGTTTTACATTCATGTTAAGATTTTATTCTTAACTTTTAATGTTTAAAATAGTCTCGCTCTATCCTATCTAACTGATCTTCACCCCAGGATGAGCACTGTGGTGAGCCAGCTGGTGTCTCTTAGGTGTTCTAAGATCCAGATTAAAATGTAAAGGTGATCAGACAACATAAATATTATTATTTATAACATCTCTAATGTAAAATGAGATTTTTTGTATGTTAAATGTGTACTTACTGTGTATTAATTGATATTTTGTGAATAATATTCTGTAAATTACTTTGTCATATTTTTCCATGCATTTTTCCTTTAGCTATGAGAGATAAATCAATTATAAACTATAAATGCACTTCTTTAGATATATTATTATCAGTGCTTACCATTTTGTTATTTGGCTAAATAATATCACTTGTGTTTATTTAAAAATCTAAAATGAGTCAGGTAGAAATGCTATTTGATGGATGCTTTGAACTTATTTAGTTCATTCTTCTCACATTTCCTCTAATCTATTCACTGCACAGTTTATACCCAATTTATTTGAGTCAGCAACCCAATGAAAAAGAAAAAAAAATATTTCTGTACTTGACTTTTGCAAGATGCATCTTGTCAGGGATTGTCTCCTTGCTGCAGTGCGTGGCAGGTTCAGCCAGATGAAATCCCTGTCAGCTGTGTCACCTTATTCCTGGCCAACCCCCAGAATCCCTCTGAATTGTACAAACACAAAGACGTTATGAATTTGTCACCTCCTGTCATTTTATCTTGGGCTGCAGGCAGTCTTTGTTCACAAAGCCTCACAGTTACTGCAAGCCATGCTTAGACTTTTTTTTTCCATTGCCTTTCTCAAAAAACTGCAAGAGTGTTCTCAATGTTATCAGAAAATTATTCAGAACAGGACGTAGGCACTACATATCTCCCTATGTTGAAAGCTACTTTTCTTCCTAAGTCTGCATCATGTGGATGGGTCCTCTTGTCCAATTAGCCATCCTTAAGCCATTGTACAAGTTGGACAAAAGGGGAGACGAATGTTAAATGAACTGATTACTCTGTGGTAATTATGGGATTTTCAAAAGCACATTTCTTCTCTTTTTTTCCTTGACCAAAGCAGTAGAGACAGAGAGCAGACATCGAGTATGGTCATTTAAAGACAGTGCACAGCAGGGTTAGCGTCTATCTACAACAATGTGTTGGAGCTTTCAAAGATCAAGACATAATGAGCTTTGGACTCAAAAGAACATTCTAGATTTTTTTTCATGAAAGGCATTATCATGGCTTTTGTTTTTCACAGATTTAATTAAAGCTGCTGCATGTTCTGCCCGTATCAGTTTGCTCATTGTATGAATCATCTGATGTAATGAATGTCTTGTATTTACTGTTTCCCACACAAAACAAAGAACTACATTAGTGATCTGCTTAGTTTGTGTAGGGCTTGTCTGATACAAGATATTATAGAAAAACTGAATAAAAAAAGATCAAATATATAAAAATCCTCCCGTCTTGACCTCTGGGTGTACAGTGTTACAGTTTGCTGCCTCTGGTGATACTCATGCTTGCAATTAAACACAGAAATCCATAATCATGAAATGCAAACTTGATGGAGGTGTAAATGTTTATAAATGAACAGAACTGGAGGTGTTTTAGTCCGCAGCAGCACAATATGTTCATTAGCTCATCAGTCCTGTTGGACATAAACATTATTTCCAGGGGCGGTTCTGGGTGTTGGGGGTCCCCTGTTAAGTGCTTAGTGTTTTAGAATGTGCCCCTCTAAAGCAGCTGGCCCCAGCCTGGCCCCACCTCTAATGTTGGTCTAGAACTGCCAATGACTATTTCTATGCAAAAACATAATTTAGAAAGTTATCAACCACAATGGATATAATAGTAATTATTCAAAACCCATATAGAAAGATTTCAGGATGGCCAAATGTAATCTTTACTGTATAATAATATTTATATTTAGGTAATTTGAAGGAAACCTCCCACTCTGTAGGGCACATTATAACTTTCTCCATTTGTTTTGAAGCATGTTTGCCCAAAAAGCAGTCCACGAACCATTTGCAACTCTGAGTGATTACTATGCCCCTCGACTACATTATAAAAACAGTAGAGTCTTGGCTCAGCAGCACAAGTTTTAAATAAATCATTAGGGTAAGTTCTTTGCTAATGTGAGGCCTAGCTTTAAACAAAACAGACAAATAAAGATATTCTTATAATAAAATAAAAAAGTTCCATGCAATTGAAAATCAAGATGTTTTTCAAAACCAAGAAACCTTTAAAGGTCCCATGACATCGTTTTCCGTGTTTTCTGACTTATCTATCATGTTGCAATGTTGAGTTCTCACCTTAAACCTGCCAGAAAGAGCAAAAAACGGCGTCCATCTGTCTCCTAGTCCAGCCAGTGAGAAGCTCTTCAAGATTTCAGACCCAGGTTTCAAACAGTTTTTTTCACTCCAGCCCGCTATGATGTTGTGATGATCATAGTGATCCGGACTTGCTTATATGGTAAATTCTCCTCCCACATGCACGTTCACGACAACTGGAGCGAGGCAGTGCCGCCGCCATTGCCCATAGACCGTGTAGTGTTTAGTTTCAGTTTCGTTTCTCTTTCGCGCTACGGCACTGCCCCCTACTGCAGCAGAAGTGTCAGGCTGCCAAATAAGGAGAAACCCAGCAGAACCGGAAGGCGGCGCTTTCTTCTGATCTCTGAGTTGCTTGTTAG
Organism: Callopanchax toddi; assembly: GCA_006937965.1. Classification (NCBI taxonomy): domain Eukaryota; kingdom Metazoa; phylum Chordata; class Actinopteri; order Cyprinodontiformes; family Nothobranchiidae; genus Callopanchax; species Callopanchax toddi. The sequence continues at coordinate 174,407 of SSNR01000567.1, forward strand.
GAAATAATTACAGCGTATTTTGAGTTATAATGGTGCAATGCTAATCTAAAGGCATCAAAGATTACACCTGTTTAATATAAAGTGATTTAAATATGGAGTCATAGGCACTTTAAAATACATAATATGCAGTTTTGGCTTGTTTTTAGCACCCCCTAGTGTCCATTTTAAATCACTGCCATAAAAACGTTAGCATTGTCTTTGCTCATAAACACCTAAATCTAACTGCTGAAATGTCTCCTCAGCCTTCATTGCTTTCTACTGGAGCGGTTCATCACTCATTCAAAGAAATCAGCTGTTCAAGCAGGGAGAGATAGAAAAAATGCAGAAATCATGAGCTATAAAAACGCCGGCACTAGCATATCAGCCTGCTACATTGGGTTAGCCTAACCCTCGTGAGATACGTGACTTTGTGAGACTTCAGAGCACCTGACCAGAGAATCTGAAGTTGCAAACTCGGTATCTTGGACACAAGCAGCAGATGGAGCTGAGTGATTTTCATTAACCCTGTAAGAGTATATTAGCACATACTGGCTCAAAGAAAAGATTTAAACTTTTTAAAAAGTTACTTACAGTGCCTTTAATGTTCAAGATATTTTATGAGTGTTTTGTATGTGCATGTATTCAAAGACCCTACTTATAAAACAGTCAAAAGAATTATGTTTTTTTTTTTATTAAAAGTATTTTGTGTGTATTTTGTTGATCAGGTAGAAAAAAATATATTTTGGCATCCCTAAACTAACTTTTGTAACCCACATGTACTATAAAACTAAAGATTTAGGCCTAAGTAGCAGAACATTCCTACATCTGGAATAATGCACTCAGCTGCTCAAATAAAAATCTTTCTGTCTGAAGCTCAATTCAACATGTAGAAGCTTGTGACAGCTACAAGTCACTGACTTTGACACCCATTTAATGAAAGCTGCTGTAAATTATTGCTGATTTCACACAACTATGACATTTGTAATCCTCCTGAAGCATAAAAACATTATTGTTCCACAGGGAAAGAGAAGTGCATGTTATTAGAATTCATCTTGCTTTGTTGAACAGGATTGTAAGCATAACTCTTTGCACCATCAGACTGATAATGGCTTGTTGAACCACTTTGATCTGTTAAAATCAATTGTTATAGCTGCAAAACAGAAAGTGCTACATTTACCTTTTAATTTATAGCAGATAAAAATGCAGATTTTGTGAAAAAGCTCACTTAGTAAAGCATTAGTCATGTTTAATGGTGCTCTGGATTTGTCTTTTTAATGGTCAGAGTATAGTTTGTCCTGTCCCAAACCTTAAAGCTAAAACTTAGGATCCATGTTTAGGATGTCCTCACCTTCAGAGTGACATCAGCAGAAGATAATGTGTGCAGTGGGGACCATCTGGCCCAGTTGACAAGGAACCGTCAGCTGCTGCTCAGGCCAAGTGACCTTGACAGGGAATGAATTCTAGAATTGTCAAGATGGTTCAAATAAAATAGTCACACCCTGGAGATTCCTAAGGTTGGCAGGAATAGATTTTAATTGAGAGAAGTATCTGTTTTCCACCAGTGGAGCAAAGGTGCAATTACAAAAAGGACAAAGGAGAAACGGAAAAAGTTCTTCTAGAAAATATTTTTTTCTTCCTTTGTTTAGAATAATCAAACAATCTCATACCTTGACATTTAAAAAGTACATGAATCGTTTAGATCAACTCTCATACCTGAAACGGCCCATTATTGTTTCTCAAATTACAAAGTTTTACTGTTATTTCTCTCACAGTTTAAGGATGAAAAAATAAATAAAAAACAGCCCAGACCTGCCGATTTATTTCCCAGAACAAACAATTTACTGCTGTCTGCTGGGTCCAGTCAACTCGAACGATCCTTGTGATTCCCTGAAGGAAACAATCCAGCTGAAATGGAGCATTGTGTTTCATGGACTGTATCCTAATGATTGATGACATTTTCCCAGACACTTCCAAAGATGACCTCTAACAAATTGAAAACACTGCTTAAATGCTAAAATCTTTACTCATCTTGTACAGAGTCATAAACATTGCCTTGACTCAGTCTTTAGCAGCATATGTATGTCAACAAGTTAGAGAATAGTTTTATTCTTTTCAGAATGTCGTCAGGATATTTAGAGTGAATTTACTGTAAATGTGGCTCTCACATCTGAAACGACTTGATATTTTCAAAGAAAGAACAGTCAAATGCACAATATGCTTAATCACAGTAAACTATGAGTTTTTAAAGGTAATTGTGAGATATATTGTAATAAATACATGTGTTTTATTTGTTATTTCATGCAAACAAATCATCGCTAACTGTAAATACTGAATGCTTCATACAAATTTGCCATTAAATCAAATTTGTCATGCTTTATTAATCCCAGAAATGTTTAAGTAATTCAGTTTCTTAAAAAGTCCTTTGCGACATTTCCAGCTGTTGGCAGGAAGGATCTTGTGTAGCGGTCTGTGTTGCAGCAGATCTGAAGAATCCTCTGACTAAAGACACTCTCCTTTGTTTTTTCTGCTCCTTTTCAAATCTCTGCCTGAAAACCGGACAGTGAGATGTTGGGAGTCTTGGATATGATCCTGCAGCCAAAGCTCAGTGAAACGTGATACGGCATTCTCAATTGTAGAGGAAATAGACGTTATTTCTAAGTTAATATGGACCCGATCAAGAAATGGATTATGTGTGTGTGACAACTGACTCTTTTCCCTCCTAGCTCACACCCTCTTTCAAACAGATTCCCCCTCAAGAGGTTGTAAATTCCTTTCCTGCTGAAGAACCCTCTTTCATCTTCCTGTTGAGGAAAGATAAGACTGAATGCTAATTTACAACTTGGTGATTGTTTATTCAAATAACAAACTTTCTGTGATCAGGATGGTGATCAGAAGGAGTTTCGATCACAAGCATAGACGGAATGGAGCCAGAAGACCCTCACCCCCACCTTTTCTCACCCAGTGGAGAAAGACCCAGGAATTCCTTTTGTCCCTCCTGTCCATTAAGAACTCGTGTCTTTTCATGGAATCTTCTAACCTCTCTTCACCCTCACAGGTTCCAGATGAAATAAAACTTCAGCGTGATCCAAATTGATATAAAGGAATGTTATATCCACAGGTTTACTTTTAAAATGTGTTTACAAGATAAAATTTGATTTCTCCTGATGACTTTTAACTACTTTTAGATCTCTACTGCATATACTTTCTTTAATTAATCTTCTTTGAAGACTTTTCATATTGTTTATCAATATTATGATACCAAAATACCTATGGGTGTTTTTCTCTTTTAAATTTAATCTAGTAAAATAAACTAGAAATGTCTATCCATTGAATGTACTCTTAACCTAAAGAGTAACTGATTTCTCTGATTAATTTGATGTGGGATTTAATGTGTTTCTATGCTTAGAATAAATGTGATGCAGTCAGTTTAAAAATGTGATTCTGAATAACTTATCAAGTTTCAGAGAGAAAAGTGGTAAAGATTTATTTCTATTGCTTAGAAACTTTATTCCTCTCATCAAAAGTTAAACCCCCTTTTTAGAAGCCACTCCTAAGTACTTCCCCTTTATGCAGATGAAGGTGGAGTCAACCACACCATTGGCTGAACCAGACTCCACCTCTGCCCTTTAAAACCAGAAGGCGCTAACTGCTAGCTCTCTTCTTCTGCTCTTCTCTTCTGCCTGCCTTTTTGTGCTCCCTCTGGTCTCTTCTCTCCGCCCCATGCCTCTTCCTGCTCAGATGACCTGATGACCTCTCCAGCCTGCCTGCAGGCTTGCCTGCTTCCTCCCAGGGAGTCAGGACCTCAGGCTTCCAACATGGGGCCTGCCCAGAAGAACAGACTCTCAAACCTTTAGTCTTAGAAACTTTCGGCGTTCTTCTAAAGTTTATTTTTCTTTATCCGTCGTTAGGAACCAAAACTTAGACGGCGTGTTATCTTGAAACTTAAATGCCTCCTCATCCCTGCCTGATGACGTCTTTCCACAAACCTGCTTGTCAAAACCATCGGAGACCCCGAAGTCTCTCAATTCAGCATCCGTAGCCTGCCACCTTCAGAACCGTGAGTTACCCACTGGAGCCATCCTTGGACCGAGACCAACTTCCAAAGGATAACAGAGAACCACTGTTATCCCCTTTGGACCTACGACGTGTGTCTACAGAAAGATGATATCCCAGGAACTCATCTCCAGAAGTTCGGTGAAGTTGATTTCACTTTGTGTGGCTATGAACTAATGATGCACCTTGATAACAAGGAGATTCAGGTTGAACATAAAACTCTCATCCATCCATCCTCCTTAAAATCCTTTAATCTTCAATTTCCCTTCATAGGCCAATAAATTAGCTTAATTTCATTAGTAAACCCTTTCTCACTCTGAAACACTAGTCATTAATATTTATGTAACCTCAATAATTCATATTGTCAATAACTTGAACTGGTTACAAAGTCAAATTCATAACTTTGCTGTGTTGCTTGTTATAACATGTTCATTTTGAGGTTTCTGTAAATAAATGTATCCGTATATAATCATAAATGGGCTTCCAGTGATTTTTGTATGTTTTCATATCGAAAATAGGTAAAGACCTTACTTCTTTCAGATTCAGACTGATAAATGATAAATAACAATAAAATACAAATAAGATCAAATTCAAGGTTGTCTCAGCTTACCTTCCAAAGAAAATGCTGGGTGGTGCCCTAATTACAAGGTTTCGACTATTATTATTCATTAATAATAATAATAATAATAATAATAATAATAAAATTCAATATATACAACTTTACCCCTATATTACGCTACACAATATTCTGTCTGGGTTCTCATCAGCACATCAAGGTCATCCATTTTGTTGAGGAGGGATCTCACATTCCTCATTATGATCAATGGAAGCGATGGTTTAAACTTCCTCCTCCTCTCTCTCTGCTTTGCTCCTGCTCTACGTGTCTCTTCCTCTTTAACTCGTCAGAGAGTTTTGGTCAAAGTTTGGGTAAATAGTAAATGACCAGCATTTTTATAATGCTTTATGTAGACCAGGGACTCCAAAGCACTTTATACTGCAATCAATCATTCACCCACTCACACACACTGATGGCAGTAAGCTACATTGTAGCCACAGCTGCTTTGGGGGCAGACTGACAGAAGCAAAGCTGCTGTACACCATCAAGCTCTCCAACCACCACCAGCAGGCAAGGTGGGTGAAGGGTCTTTTCTATGGACACAACAACAAAGTAACCTAGCAGGAACTGGGATTGAACTGACAACCCTCTGGTTGCTGGACGACTGCTCTGCCTACTGAGTTATATTGTTAGACAGTATTATTTGAGCTTTTGAGATGAATGGTTGCCTGTTATTGTTACAGTTTAAGTTTTTGTGGAGGACCCAAGGTGCAGGTTGAGAGGAGGAATGGCAGCAGAGGCAGGTATAAATCCAAAAATGATGTTTTATTAAATCCAAAAGACGGCAGACGAGGAAGACGACAAAGGACACAGTAAACAGTAGAACCGACAAACACTGACAAGACAGGGAAGCTTAAATAAGGAGGGAGGTGATCACGAAGATGAGACACAGGTGGGCTGGATGACAAACAAGGAACACCTGTGAAAACAACAAGAGGAGAAAGATTAATACAAAAGACAGGACACCAGAGGGCACCAAAGGAACAGGATGTGACAGAGCCCCCCCCTAGGGGCGGACACCGGACGAACCCAGAGGACCAACAAGGGTGGGAGGGCGGGGGACCAGGAAGGAGGACCAGAAGGACAGACAAAGGTCAGGAGGCACAGACAGGAGGGCCCGGGTCAGGGCCAGGATCCGGAGGGCCCGGGTCAGGGTCCGGTTCCGGGAGGCCCGGGTCAGGATCAGGATCCGGTGGGCCCGGGTCAGGATCCAGTTCTGGGAGGCCCGGGTCCTGATATGGGTCCAGAATCCAGAGAGACCCTGGAGGACCAGGAGCCCTGGGAGGCTCGGCCGGAGGAGGAGCCGTGGGAGGCTCGGCCGGAGGAGGAGCCCTGGGAGGCTCGGCCGGAGGAGGAGCCGTGGGAGGCTCGGCCGGAGGAGGAGCCCTGGGAGGCTCGGCCGGAGGAGGAGCCGTGGGAGGCTCGGCCCAAGCAGGAGCCCTGGGAGGCTCGGCCGGAGGAGGAGCCGTGGGAGGCTCGGCCGGAGGCGGAGCCCTGGAAGGCGGAGCCGGAGGAGGCTCGGCCGGAGGCGGAGCCGTGGGAGGCTCGGCCGGAGGAGGAGCCCTGGGAGGCTCGGAGGGAGGAGGAGCCCTGGGAGGCTCGGAGGGAGGAGGAGCCCTGGGAGGCTCGGCCGGAGGAGGAGCCCTGGGAGGCTCGGAGGAAGGAGGAGCCCTGGGAGGCTCGGAGGAAGGAGGAGCCCTGGGAGGCTCGGCGGGAGCCGGAGCCCTGGGAGGCTCGGAGGAAGGCGAAACCCTGGAAGGCGGAGCCGGAGCCGTGGGAGGCTCGGCCGGAGGAGGAGCCCTGGGAGGCTCGGCGGGAGCCGGAGCCGTGGGAGGCTCGGCCAGAGGAGGAGCCCTGGGAGGCTCGGAGGGAGCAGGAGCCCTGGGAGGCTCGGAGGGAGCAGGAGCCCTGGGAGGCTCGGAGGGAGCAGGAGCCCTGGGAGGCTCGGAGGGAGCAGGAGCCCTGGGAGGCTCGGAGGGAGCAGGAGCCCTGGGAGTCCTTCGGGCTGCTGGAGCCGGACTGGGAGTCCTTCGGGCTGCTGGAGCCGGACTGGGAGTCCTTCGGGCTGCTGGAGCCGGACTGGGAGTCCTTCGGGCTGCTGGAGCCGGACTGGGAGTCCTTCGGGCTGCTGGAGCCGGACTGGGAGTCCTTCGGGCTGCTGGAGCCGGACTGGGAGTCCTTCGGGCTGCTGGAGCCGGACTGGGAGTCCTTGGGGCTGCTGGAGCCGGGCTGACGAGTACAGAGCCTGGAGCTCTCAGGTCTGTGCAACACGTCAGCCGGGACCCCCGAATGAGGAGCCGCTGAGCCAGGCGCATTGCCTGGGCGTGCTGATAGTGGTCCCATAGCACAGGAGCCGCCGTCAGGGCTGGATTGGTCCGGAAGTGCGAAAGGATGAGCTCCGCCGCCTGAAGCTTGAGGTGGGGGCACACTGGCGCAGACGTGGCCAAGCGGAGGGCAGAGCTCACAGTCTTCTCGAACAACCGGATAGCTTCGTCGAGCAGGTCCGGCTGCTGGCGGAGGAGTCCGGGTTCCTCCGGCAACTCACCCGCTGGGTCCATGTTGGGTGGGTTCTTCTGTTAAGGTTTAAGTTTTTGTGGAGGACCCAAGGTGCAGGTTGAGAGGAGGAATGGCAGCAGAGGCAGGTATAAATCCAAAAATGATGTTTTATTAAATCCAAAAGACGGCAGACGAGGAAGACGACAAAGGACACAGTAAACAGTAGAACCGACAAACACTGACAAGACAGGGAAGCTTAAATAAGGAGGGAGGTGATCACGAAGATGAGACACAGGTGGGCTGGATGACAAACAAGGAACACCTGTGAAAACAACAAGAGGAGAACGATTAATACAAAAGACAGGACACCAGAGGGCACCAAAGGAACAGGATGTGACAGTTATGAATAGGGTTGGGTATTGAAAGGGTTTCATTCGGTACCGGTGCCATTTCGATACTTTTAAAACGGTACCGGTTCCTAAACGGTATTTAAATCGGTACTTTTAAAACCTAAAAACACAGATTTTTTTTATGATCCCCTGACTTTTTATTTCTTAAGGCAAAAGGCCGAGCCAAACATCAAATTCTTCATAATTTAAAGAAAGAAAATATTTACATTATACTGTACATTAATTAAATGTACAAAACATTAAATGAACAATCATTAACTGAACATCAACTCAATCTATTGATTAACCCTTGGAGGTCCCTGGGAGCTTTTTTTGCGCAGGCGGCTGTATTTTTTGAATAACTTTAGCTGTGCTAATGCAATTCTTCTGATTTTTTTGTAAGATATGCATTTCTGGGCAAGTTTCCCAAAATAAAAGAAAATGTTCTCTTACTCCTTTTAAAACACTGCACAAATAAGATAGTAACATCCAGGCTCCTTGGTGCAAATTTTGCCCCATTGACTCTCATTCAAATGACATTTTTCTAACAAGCCAAAATATCACCATAAATATATATTTTTTTTACTTTGCCTGTGTTTTCCCAGTCATCACAAAGGTAAATTGTAGTTTTTACTGTTTTCCACTAGATGGCGTCATTTCTCTATAAATGCCAGTGCGGTGATTCAACAGGAACTTAAATCGTTTTACATTATTCAGATTTTGTGGCCCTGGGTTCTCAATGCAATACATATTTTGAACAAAAATGGTTTGAGTGTTTTTCAGAGATGTCATACACTAGTGTGGCTGTGTGGTTTCAAATATTTGATCACATATGATTCTAAAGTTTTCCATCCAAAAATCAGTCAATATTCAAAGGCAGTTTTCAGGGCAAAGTTGAAAACACAGATTTCATATGTGTTTTGTTTTTGTGATTGTGCACGAGTACATACATTTATTACTCACAGCACTTCACAAATATTCAGAGGACACATGTGTCTCTGTTTCTGAGTGGTTGTGGGGGTGGGTGGGGGTTTTGGGGTGGGGGGTTTATGATCGACAAATTATACTACTGTAAAACGCTATAATTTTCATCAAAACTTCACCATAGCTCAATAAATATAAAAATTGCTGCAAAATGTTAAAGGTTACTGACATATTTCTTTTTGCATATTGTAATATGATCCAGTATGTAAAATATGCATGCTCATAGCTCATGAAAAATCAATGATCAAAGCAGCAGCTGAACTTCAAAAGATACTAATATTTTCGGAAAAAAAAAAGTCCTCAACACTGAATTTGTGTACTACGGAGCCCGTCTCATGACATGGTGGAAGAATTAGTATTTCGTGCGCACGAATTAGTACGAATTAGTATTTCGTGCGCACGAATTAGTATTTCGTGCGCACGAATTAGTATTTCGTTCCCACGAATTAGTATTTCGTGCGCACGAATTAATAATTCGTGGGACCCGGGCTGGACTCCACGCACAGCAGGGCAGCACTGGTCAGCTGTGGCTGCACGTATTACTGCGGGGATGCAGCTCTTTGGCTGCCCCCTGATAGAAGAATTACTGGGGACATTTCAGTGATTTCTGGGAGATATTGGACTCTGGTTTTATGTTTAAAATACCGTGTGCCCTTTATCAATCAGCTCTACTTTAAAAGTGCCATGATTTGTGTGCAGGTGTGACAGAGTGGATGTTAATAAGGAGCACTAAAGCTCATGTTAACCCAAGGAGACAGGACCAAGGATGTTTAAAATAATGGGTTTATTTACAAATAAAACAAAACAGTCATAAGCCCCAACCAAACAGTGGGGATCCACCAGCAGGGGGCGGAACCCTGCAGAGCAGCAGACCACAAACCTGAGGGTGCACCACACCACACCCACCCCTAGGTACTGCTCCAGCTGCTGCCTCTGCAGAGGGTCCGGTAACACCGGCTCCACCTCCTCCTGGCGAGCTCCACTGAAAGAAATAAATGAAAATGGTTAATGACACCTTGTTAGTCCCTCTCTCCCGACTGTTCCCCAAACAAACACACACACACACACACCACACACCCTCACGAGCACCGTTCCACGGCTCCATAGAGTCCTGCAGTCCAGAAGCTGAACTGCCGTGGTCCAGCTGACCTGTCAGCTGCTACTGGACTGGACTGATCCGGCGGCAAGCGGAGTCCCAATCAATGTCTGAGAGGCTGGAGGTTGCAGCGCTGCTCCACTGTGCTGGAGACGAAAGTCCCCACAGGCAAAACAGCAGCATCCTGGCGCGACCAGGGCGGTCACTCCCTGGGCTGCTCGCTCACACCTGTGTCACATAATGGTGTTATCACACTGAGGGACGAAAAACAGCACACACACGTACGTACACACACACACTCACCAGCCAACGCCATCTCTACCCACCCCCCTGCTAGAGGAGATGGCAACCAAGTGCCTGACAACCTCCCGCTGCTGCGCTAGCAGCCGATCCCAGTCACACAGGTGAGCTGACCTGTCAGTCCACCAGCACACCTTGACAGGGCTTTGATCCAACCTGCTGTCCTTATAGTAATCAGTAAAACAGCTACAGGTGTGGCCAATAAAACCAGGAGCAATCATGCTCATCCTGCCACACAGGGCTGCGCGTCCTGCAGAAACACGAGTTTACCACTCCACGCAACAAACCGTGTGGTAGAAAGTTTGAAAGTTGTGTAACAAGTCATACAGCTCATGACAAAGTGACAAAGATAGGTAAACATGACAAGAACTGAATTAGAAAAGGCACTCAAACATCAGTGGGTAGATCCTTATCACGGCTGGTGCAGATGGATGAGGGGCTGCAGGATAATATCATCAATACTATTTCGTTCCCACAAAATAGTAATTTGTGGGAACGAAATATGTTTAACGTTCGCACGAATTATTATTTCGTGGGAACGAAATACTAATTCGTGCGCACGAAATACTAATTCGTGGGAACGAAATAATAATTCGTGGGAACGAAATACTAATTCTTCCACCATGTCATGAGACGGGCTCCGTAGTGTACACATGTGTACTTGCTGAAAAAGTTTATATACTTCACTCAATTCGTAATTCTACCTCAAACACGTCATGTCGACTCACCTCAGCACAATCCTGGAGGTGGTCTGAACAGGTCCTGTCCAGAAATCCCCAGCTTCCTCTAGTTATAAAAGCCCTGTTTTCAGATGGTGACGCTATGAGGTTCCAACGGGTTTTTAGAGTGCATAATCCAGTTTATAGGTGTTGAAGAAAGATGATTCGGATGAAAAGATGAAAATTGAAAAAAAAAAATTCAAAATCAGAATAATTTCTGATGGAAATTTCATGGCGACGTCACCTGGTTTCTTATACCGGGTTAAAGCCATCTTTTCCGGTCACGAGAAGCACGTTGCTCCGGTAGACCAAAAAAAAA
>SSNR01000567.1:188693-247693 GCA_006937965.1 Callopanchax toddi
CAATGATCAAAGCAGCAGCTGAACTTCAAAAGATACTAATATTTTCGGAAAAAAAAAAGTCCTCAACACTGAATTTGTGTACTACGGAGCCCGTCTCATGACATGGTGGAAGAATTAGTATTTCGTGCGCACGAATTAGTACGAATTAGTATTTCGTGCGCACGAATTAGTATTTCGTGCGCACGAATTAGTATTTCGTTCCCACGAATTAGTATTTCGTGCGCACGAATTAATAATTCGTGGGACCCGGGCTGGACTCCACGCACAGCAGGGCAGCACTGGTCAGCTGTGGCTGCACGTATTACTGCGGGGATGCAGCTCTTTGGCTGCCCCCTGATAGAAGAATTACTGGGGACATTTCAGTGATTTCTGGGAGATATTGGACTCTGGTTTTATGTTTAAAATACCGTGTGCCCTTTATCAATCAGCTCTACTTTAAAAGTGCCATGATTTGTGTGCAGGTGTGACAGAGTGGATGTTAATAAGGAGCACTAAAGCTCATGTTAACCCAAGGAGACAGGACCAAGGATGTTTAAAATAATGGGTTTATTTACAAATAAAACAAAACAGTCATAAGCCCCAACCAAACAGTGGGGATCCACCAGCAGGGGGCGGAACCCTGCAGAGCAGCAGACCACAAACCTGAGGGTGCACCACACCACACCCACCCCTAGGTACTGCTCCAGCTGCTGCCTCTGCAGAGGGTCCGGTAACACCGGCTCCACCTCCTCCTGGCGAGCTCCACTGAAAGAAATAAATGAAAATGGTTAATGACACCTTGTTAGTCTCTCTCTCCCGACTGTTCCCCAAACACACACACACACACACACACACACCACCACGAGCACCGTCCCACGGCTCCATAGAGTCCTGCAGTCCAGAAGCTGAACTGCCATGGTCCAGCTGACCTGTCAGCTGCTACTGGACTGGACTGATCCGGCGGCAAGCGGAGTCCCAATCAATGTCTGAGAGGCTGGAGGTTGCAGCGCTGCTCCACTGTGCTGGAGACGAAAGTCCCCACAGGCAAAACAGCAGCATCCTGGCGCGACCAGGGCGGTCACTCCCTGGGCTGCTCGCTCACACCTGTGTCACATAATGGTGTTATCACACTGAGGGACGAAAAACAGCACACACACGTACGTACACACACACACTCACCAGCCAACGCCATCTCTACCCACCCCCCTGCTAGAGGAGATGGCAACCAAGTGCCTGACAACCCCCCGCTGCTGCACTAGCAGCCGATCCCAGTCACACAGGTGAGCTGACCTGTCAGTCCACCAGCACACCTTGACAGGGCTTTGATCCAACCTGCTGTCCTTATAGTAATCAGTAAAACAGCTACAGGTGTGGCCAATAAAACCAGGAGCAATCATGCTCATCCTGCCACACAGGGCTGCGCGTCCTGCAGAAACACGAGTTTACCACTCCACGCAACAAACCGTGTGGTAGAAAGTTTGAAAGTTGTGTAACAAGTCATACAGCTCATGACAAAGTGACAAAGATAGGTAAACATGACAAGAACTGAATTAGAAAAGGCACTCAAACATCAGTGGGTAGATCCTTATCACGGCTGGTGCAGATGGATGAGGGGCTGCAGGATAATATCATCAATACTATTTCGTTCCCACAAAATAGTAATTTGTGGGAACGAAATATGTTTAACGTTCGCACGAATTATTATTTCGTGGGAACGAAATACTAATTCGTGCGCACGAAATACTAATTCGTGGGAACGAAATAATAATTCGTGGGAACGAAATAATAATTCGTGCGCACGAAATACTAATTCGTGCGCACGAAATACTAATTCTTCCACCATGTCATGAGACGGGCTCCGTAGTGTACACATGTGTACTTGCTGAAAAAGTTTATATACTTCACTCAATTCGTAATTCTACCTCAAACACGTCATGTCGACTCACCTCAGCACAATCCTGGAGGTGGTCTGAACAGGTCCAGTCCAGAAATCCCCAGCTTCCTCTAGTTATAAAAGCCCTGTTTTCAGATGGTGACGCTATGAGGTTCCAACGGGTTTTTAGAGTGCATAATCCAGTTTATAGGTGTTGAAGAAAGATGATTCGGATGAAAAGATGAAAATTGAAAAAAAAAAATTCAAAATCAGAATAATTTCTGATGGAAATTTCATGGCGACGTCACCTGGTTTCTTATACCGGGTTAAAGCCGTCTTTTCCAGTCACGAGAAGCACGTTGCTCCGGTAGACCAAAAAAAAAGCATCCAGGACTTTTTTTTATTTTTTTTTAGAAACCGTAGACGTCATAATTCACCACACAAATATGGGATATGATCAAAAAACACGACAAGTGAATGGAGAGTTACGTTAAGAGCCGGAGTCCGACTTTGTTCATCAGCTCCATGCAGCCACCGGTGTGTCTTGAAGCTCAGTCCGTGTTCGAAGTTCTGTTGCTGGGCAGAAACTCTGGTCGTTCCTGCCTGGAGCGAAGAACAACTGTGTTGATCAGTAATATCCTCCGTCCTCTGCTTTCAATGCGATGGTCTTAGCTGTCGGTAAACCTTGTTTGGGTTAAAAGGTGCTGTTTCTGGAAATTGTGCAGGTTGNGCAAATTTTATCCATTAGGGACCAAAATGTGACTTTTTCTGAAAATCTGATGCTAAATAAAAAATATAAGGTAAACAAAAAATGTTTATATGCTCATTTGTGACACTCCAGAGCCCTGATAATTCACCCCTAAAACCAGTCCTCTGGACATAAAGCACAAAAAAAGATTTCTTTTTTTGTTTTTTTTCTCAGTGCAGAGTTTTTATATAACCTGGCATTAAAGGGGTTAAATCTAAAAAAACCACAAATATTGTATTTTATCATGTGAGCACTGAAGCCAAGGATGAAATTCATGTAAAAATGTTAACACTTTTGTAATATTATAATTATCTTTCTATATCAAGTTTTGTTTGTGCAAATTTTATCCATTAGGGACCAAAATGTGACTTTTTCTGAAAATCTGATGCTAAATAAAAAATATAAGGTAAACAAAAAATGTTTATATGCTCATTTGTGACACTCCAGAGCCCTGATAATTCACCCCTAAAACCAGTCCTCTGGACATAAAGCACAAAAAAAGATTTCTTTTTTTGTTTTTTTTCTCAGTGCAGAGTTTTTATATAACCTGGCATTAAAGGGGTTAAATCTAAAAAAACCACAAATATTGTATTTTATCATGTGAGCACTGAAGCCAAGGATGAAATTCATGTAAAAATGTTAACACTTTTGTAATATTATAATTATCTTTCTATATCAAGTTTTGTTTGTGCAAATTTTATCCATTAGGGACCAAAATGTGACTTTTTCTGAAAATCTGATGCTAAATAAAAAATATAAGGTAAACAAAAAATGTTTATATGCTCATTTGTGACACTCCAGAGCCCTGATAATTCACCCCTAAAACCAGTCCTCTGGACATAAAGCACAAAAAAAGATTTCTTATTTTGTTTTTTTTCTCAGTGCAGAGTTTTTATATAACCTGGCATTAAAGGGGTTAAATCTAAAAAAAACACAAATATTGTATTTTATCATGTGAGCACTGAAGCCAAGGATGAAATTCATGTAAAAATGTTAACACTTTTGTAATATTATAATTATCTTTCTATATCAAGTTTTGTTTGTGCAAATTTTATCCATTAGGGACCAAAATGTGACTTTTTCTGAAAATCTGATGCTAAATAAAAAATATAAGGTAAACAAAAAATGTTTATATGCTCATTTGTGACACTCCAGAGCCCTGATAATTCACCCCTAAAACCAGTCCTCTGGACATAAAGCACAAAAAAAGATTTCATTTTTACAGTTTTTTTGTTTTTTTTCTCAGTGCAGATTTTTTTATATAACCTGGCATTAAAGGGGTTAAATAAAAAAAAACACAAATATTGTATTTTATCATGTGAGCACTGAAGCCAAGGATGAAATTTATGTAAAAATGTTAACACTTTTGCAATATTATAATTATATTTCTATATGAAGTTTTGTTGGCACATTTTTTATGCATTAGGGACCTTCGTGTGGCATTTATTAAAGGGACCTCCGAGGGTTAACATGGAAATACAATCCTAAACACTGAACTGACACTCAGATCGGTGCTCTTTGGTGTTCTTGTTGTCACACAGTGAAAAGTTGGTTTTGATTTTAAGTTTTATTTATTTGCATGTTTTTTTTCCTGTTTTTATAATTATTAATGCATGTTTTATACTGTTTTAATGTTGTTTGTTTTTAATTCTTTGGATCACTGTGGACTGATTTTAACGTGATGATAATCACTATCACCTGTTGTAAGTGGGCGTGTCCAGGAGGAAACTTATTTAGATGCCACTCAGGTTGACAGAGCGACAGAGAGAGTGAACAGGACAGAAAAGAAAAGGACAGACAATGAAGGAAATGAAAGGTGTGCTGAAGGAAAAAAGGAGAAGCAGCAGGATGTGAGGAGGAGGCAGATCGGCTGTCCCGGTGAGCGGCGAGGAGTCGAGCGTCTGGTCCCCGCAGCTGGAGCCAGGATCCTCGCTCCAGCTGCGAGGACCAGCTGGGCGTCCCACCGATCTCATGGGACGCGCTGCGAGTGAGTGACGGCCGGCATGAAGTGGACCTCTGCCCGCACCCTTCAGACCAGTGTGCTCTGCGGGGCGAAGAGATGCGAGGAGCCGCGGCTGACGTCACCGCTGGACTGCAGCAGGGACGAGGAGATGGGCGAGTGCGCGTGTCGGGGTTGTGTTTCCTGCGGCAGCCTGCTGCGTGCGTGTCACGTGACGTTTGTGTGCCACAGGCTACAGCTTATTAACGGCAAACACCAGAGGGCGTAATTAGGCGGCTATATTTTGGGGCACCGAAATGGCGCACCGAAATTCACGTTGTATTTCGGTCCGAGTAGTACCGATGATGTAACGGCCGGGTCCATACCGGAACCGAACTTCGGTACCCAACCCTAGTTATGAACTTATGACATGTCCAGGTTTAACCTCACCTTGTACCCAGTGACCACTGGAGATAAGCATCTGGGAGCCTTTGGTTGTTCATAAGTGGTCAGACTGTGCCAGTAATGTGGCGCAATCGTGCCTTTTTCAAAAGACTATGCAGTGGCGGTATAAAGGGCGTATGAGGGCAGTCTTTGCACTGTCAACATGCAGGGTTACATGGAAGTGCCCGTAGTAAACAGACAGACAGGCAATTTCTACTTCTGCTCATAATGTCAGCAACTCCCGAATCTAGGTATCACTTCAGTTTGTCATTTTCGCTAAGTGTTTATAAAGTCGTAATAGCTTTCCATGTTTACCTGATTTTTAAATACTCTTTCCGATTGGGGTTCAGCGCACCTTTGCTACGTTATTAGTGACACCTCCCTCTGTTGCGACAAGGAAACATCTTCATTCAGAAGTCCAGCAGTGCGGCAATATTACTACCAAGCGTGGCAACACAAATACCACAAAATTCCCACATCGTCATGCCGCCACAGAGCTTTCATAGGCCACACTGTGGTGGCAGTGTTACGCTGATTTTCCGGCATGGTGTGTCTTATGGAATCAGCTTTTGCATAAGCTGAAACTCTCATTTGTGTATGGTCAAAGCTTTGATGCTGTATTATTTACATTCAAATTTTAGATATTAGAATTAGAATTTCCATAATGTCGGTCATTTAAACCTTAAATTCTCACTTGGAGAGATGCAGCTGTATATCAAATATTTGCATACCCAATAAGTTGGAAAGGGCAAACATTTGTTTTTATTTCCTAGCAGCATGGCATACTTCATGTCTGCAAGCTCAGCAATGCATCCTAATTTCATAGAGATTTGTAGATGGAAAACTCAATCAAAAAGAAAGCTGTCACACCAACAATTTGCATGAGTGAGTCTTTTACATATCTGTCAGAATACTAAACCACCCTGACCACTTTTCCCTAAAAAATCATTAATTTCACACCAGATGCAAGTATAATAGATCAACTTGGCCTCTGACAGCAGGAGTCTCCTGATCCCTTGATGGTTAAAGATAGATTAGATTGTGATGATAGTGGCTCCAGCAGCCAGAGGAACCACCAACAATAATTTAACCAGTTATCTTGTTCAAAAGGTTAACATGTGATATTTAACAAATGCCACATGAAGCACATATTTCAAATGTTTATGCATCTGAAAGAGTTTTTTACTTATATGAATACAATCTCTGATTCTACTTTTGCATTTTTACAAAGAAATCAGTGTTCAAAAGTCCTTCATGGATGCGTTATTTATTGTATTAGAAATGTATGAATTTCTTATGTAAAGAATAACAGATCTGTGTAATGCCTTTGCAGCTGCTTATTTGCATAAAGACATTACTTCAAGGAATGGAAGCTATTGTCTGTGCATGACTCTGATTAAATATCTGTTGTTTATAATCACCTGATTGCAGTAATGAAATTGGTTTTAGGTGAACTGGCTTTCATCTTATGCTCTACAGCATCTTTATGGTAGCGATGGGAGACAAAAATAACTATCAACACACAAATATGCTGAAATATTTACTACTGCTCTGTAATATCTGCTTTTTCAGAGGAGCCATTTCATTAGGATTTCAATTCCCTCACAGCCAAACAAATGAACTGCGTTCCAGATATCAAATTAATTGTTAAGACTGGCTATGGGCTGCTATGCGGGGCGAGCGCTGCTGTCACAGTGAAAATGTAATTTATGCAGCGTAAATGAAGAGGAATTACCATGCCATCATTCTAACACCAAACACTGGAAAAGAACATGTTGCGCTCACAGCAACCTTACTTTTTAACAAATTCCAAGCAACCCGTTGAAATATAAGATATTCTTTGTTTGGGACCTATCCCCTCATAAAATTCTTAATGCATTTTTCCATCCAAGTGTCTGATTTCTTATTTTCCTGACATTCATGTGGTCTATATTTTTGATGGAACTAAATGAAACTATCCTAAAACAGAAACATGGGTAAGAAGTTACAGAGGGAAAAAAATAAAATGTCATCAGACAGGATTTTTATAGATAGTTTTATTTCCCAGATGTAGAAAAAAGTAAACTGTGTCACTGGACTAAAATAACTGACTGATTTGTTTAAAATGGCTAGTAGCTCTTGAAAAATATGATAACAAATATATCATTCCTAAGATCAGTGATCTTTTTGTTTTTACTGACATTTTAACTCAAATTTTCAGTAAACAGATTAAGGTCTTCTTGTGAACAAGAAGATCAGCACACCTATCTTTTGTTTGCATATTAAGATCATATATCACTGGGCGGCAACTATCGGCCACTAGCTTAAGGGATAGCATTACAAGGAATGATGCAAATATTTGGCTGGAAACAAACTGAATGGGTAAACAAGCTTTTATACATGGCACAGGGGACATATGATGTAATTTCAGAGTGTGAAAATCATTTGACTGTTTGCTGCATCATGTTTGATTATGTTGTGACTGTCTGCATTTGTGCTTTTATGTTGAGGTGTTTTTTCTTGCACCCCTTCCCCCTGTTGGAGCAGAGCAGGAGGGCTTGTTTTTCTCCCTTATTCCCTCCCCCCTCTCATTATTCTTTCATCTACTTATAAGTGCTGTAATAGCACAGAAAAGGTGATTGTTCAAATTATATTGCCACAATTTAGTCATATAGTGTCTTAATATGTCCAATTTTCTTTGCAGTTTGGTTGCAAAGCTATTCTAAAGTTGTCTCACATTACCCACACGTTGCAAATTACAGAACATAAACTGAGAAGTGTTTGAGACAGATTCTCAACTCTGCTACTATTTTGACAGTAAATTTGCTGTGCAAAGTTTTGGTGCATGGTCAAAATGTAAGTGAAATGACAGCACAGCCCTAAGACGCATATGAACAAGGAACCCAAAAATAAGTGGCAAACGTTTTGAGACATTTATAGACACACTCATGAGTCTTTTCATAAGCAATCTAGTGAAATTTGACAACAACAAAAGTGGAAGTGTTAGAACCAAGCAGTTCATGTGATGAAGCCAACTACAATCTTGCAGTTAAAACAATTCTGACTAGAGAAATGTCACCAAGCCAATGTCCAGATTTAAACAACCCCAATTTATTGCAATTGATTCAATAAAATCTGGAAATTACCTTGAATGATGTTAGCAATCTGTGCATCAAGCAAACCTTGATGCACATAAAACTAAATAAAAATAACAGTCTACTGGATCATTGCAGTGAGAGTCCTACTTTGTTGCAAATTTGCATCCCCTCTGTGTTTGCTGGGGAAATGAGTCCCAAAGGGTCCACAAGGGACACAAGTGTCAGAATGCACACTTAGAATAATTAATGATGGAGCAGAACCATAAATGCCTCCACTGACCTTTAAGTATTCATTTATTATATCCATAGCAAAGCAACATTCAAGCATTAACTGTTCCTAAAGAGAAATTATTTTAGTGTCAGTAGAAGGAGGAGGGAAATATAAATTAGGTAATAAACGATAGGTATACTTAATCAAATATTATGTAAATAAGAGAGAGCTGAAAGTCAGATTTAGGAAGTTAGATCTGGGAGAAGACTTTCACTGAATGACACTATCAAATTCTCTCACTTTTTTTTTTTGTTTTTGCTCACTTGCTCTCAAAGTGACAAGGTCAGTTTCTATTACCTGACACTGATGACATATGCTCAACGGATTTTCTTTTCTTGGAGAATGGCACGCAGATGAAGCGGCTTATATAAATCCTGTGTCTATCCCTTTGTTTCTGCTCAGCGACAGTTTTCTTCCAGCTGTCACTTGGGAGCAGATTGATTGTGCATTACCCTTGATTCTCTGGATCCCTTGTCATTTTAAAGTCAAACATCAAAACCGAGGCAGAACACAAAAATGACAGTGATCTGCTTTGACCTATCAGAAACTTTAGGAGCCATCTTTATAGAGGCCCAGTGCCACACACATGAAATCTAGTTGACCCAGTTCTCCTGTGCTCTAGTGGCAAACATTAATGGCAAACTTAATTCTGAGGTGAAAATCCGTTCTTGATTGATGGAGCTTTCAACAGTCAGGTTCAGCGCTGCAACCTCTACTCTTGGCATCTATATAGAAACTGGTTGGTCCTGTGCTAATGTGGCTCATTTCATTTTACACATCACCTAAAATAAATTCTCAGGCACCCATACTCTCAAGGGTTTAGCAAGCCGCATTCAGAATGACCTGAACTTTTCATTACAAAAGGACTAATGTCATTTTTTTTGCCAGTTTGCACTGATTTAACTGCCTGACTTTAGTTATTTGAAAATAACTTATATGGAGCTGAAAACGTAAAACGTTTACTCCCATATTTGCTTCAAATTTGCAACACAATCATAAAAAGATTCTCTTTCATGCATTAGTAAAAATACATCCTTGGCTTGTGGAATAATGGAGAATATCCCCATGTTATGTAATTGATACACAGATGCAGCACATAAAAATAACATATTCAGTCAATACCATTTAAATGGTCTCAAATTGTGAAGGCAAATGAGGATTGAAGAGTTCCAGAGAATGTTTCAAACTGATGACCTAATGCTTGTTCAACCAACAATAGTAACATCATTTCTAACTCCCATTTAGAATCAAAATGAACCTCCTTCATGAAAAGCCTGACACAGCATTAAAATATAAAAAAGTCATTACTTTTAAATCTAATCTATTTTTTCAGAGAAAGATCTTGGCTCTTCCAGTAATGGCTGCCCATCTATGGTTTAATTACACTTTTTCTAGAATGAATTTAGACAATTTGCCCAGAGGGAAAGTGAATGTTACAGTGGACAAAGTGCTATTTCATTATCAGAGATAACATTTATTTAGTCGCTGAAATTCACCACAGCAGTAGAGAATTAGAGTGTGGTAGTTCGAGAGGGTGGTGGAAGCAGGGTGGTGCTGACATGTATCTTTTCATAGTAAATAATAAGCTTATTAAATGGCTGAAATGTTTTTAAAAAGCTATTATCTGCCCCATTTCACTTTAATTAGCCAACTGTCTCCGAAACCCACATGCACATCTTACACAAGAATTACTTTTTTGTCAGATGACAACAGAATGTTGAGCGAAACTAATCGAACATAATGGCAATGCCAGTTTCTGAACGAGGAAATAAATGTGAAAAAAGTCACCATGTGGCAAAAGTCTAGAGACAAGGGATTAAAATGGCATAGCTTTAAAAAATGTTACATTTAATAAAAATGTCATATTTAATTATTTTAAAATAAAGTATGAACAGTAGCTCTTTATAACTTTTAATAATGTATAACTAGATTGGTAAATGTTGTAAAAGGAATGGAACAATTAGGTAACAAATTGAAAATACTAAATTAAAAATTACTAGCTTTTGAAACATATTGTTTCATGTTTGAAGGAAAGACTTTAGAAATTGGATGTTTATTCATGTTGTCTATTTGCAGGAAAAACTTGTGGTAGTTTCTATGTAATAAATAGACATGCTGCAAAGTAATCAGGTTGTTTTTTTATTTCTTTACATGGTAAAAACACAATAAAATCAACTATAAATACACGTGAAAATTACCAGCAAATATACTGGTGGTATATTCTATGTAATAACCAGACATCAGTACTGTAAATTACTTATTGTTTTTATTATATAACATAGTAAAAACATGGTATTAACAGTAACATAACCCAACAACATACTGTAATTACAAAGAAACACTGGTGATAATTTATATGCAACAATTATGATTCATCCCTTCAAAATGATTGGTTTACATTTCATTACATGATCATAACACTCTAAAAACCACCAAAAGGACACAAAAATGTTGGTATATTTTTTATAAATCAGAGATATTTAAAGGGAGTTTATACTTTAAGTTATAATTTGATTATTGATAAAAACCTGCCTTCTGTTGGTACAAACTGTTATCAACAATTTTATTTAAATTTAAAGTTAATAGATTTTTTTGACTTCTTAAAATTTAAAAACTACTACAAAAACAGCTTGTGGACAGCTTTGTATTGTCAAAGCAGTATCGATTCAAATACCACGTATCACAACAATGTTGAATAAGTTCAACCCTATAAAATGCAACATGTACAGGAACAGCTCAAAACAAGAGACTTATGTGAAAAAAAGTTTATTATTTTTTGTCATTCATTTCAGAATGCAAAGCTCTAATTTTATATCAGTTTTTTACACATACAGTGATGCATCCCATGCAATTATTTATTGTCATTTTGAAGATTATGGCTTACAGATAATGACAACCAAAATTCAGTTTCTCAGATAATTGGAATATTGTGAAAATGACCCATCCATCCGTCCGTCCATCCATCCATCCATCCATCCATCCATCCATCCATCCATCCATCCATCCATGTTTCGGGGATCTGGTGCTCATCATCTCCATCAGTCACAGGGTGGGAGGCAGAAGTTTAATAATAGAAACTTATGGTGTCACAGGCTTGAAATACCAGTATTACACTTTATGTACAAATACTATATAATATGTGAGCTTCACTTTCTGAAATAAGTGACAAAAAATATAGAGCTTTTCCACAATATTCCATTTTTTTAGATGTACCTATAGGTTGTAAAAAAAAAGAAATGAACGTGAATTCTTCCAGCGCTAGATCAGAGCCAGTGTTCATATGACAGGTTTTTATGTTATCTACAACTAAACCATAGGTTCTAACACTGAAACATTTTCACTGTGTTACTGTAGCAACTACTCCTGTTTACAGCCCACATTTTAAATACAGATCAGAAGCTGGAAATGCTGTTCAGCAAAGTAACAAACTTTAAACACAGACTTGTCTAAAACCACATTACTGAACCATTATGTGACAATAAAACATCAGTTTAAAACAAATGCCCTAATCTCTAAAGTTAAACTGTCACTCTCTGTAGAGACAAGGGAAGATCAAATATATAGGTTTTATGTTATATAATGACATGGAGATGGCTTTTTGGCTGTGGGAATCCAACAAAAAGTCAAGTAAGTAAAACATGTATTATCTGATAGTTCCTGTAGTATTACATCAAAAACATATCCAGTTTCCAATCCTCTGACTCCTGTCCTTTCCTAATTGACTTCATCATTACAAAATCATCTAGTGACTACTAGGGTAGTTCTCTGACTCAGAGCTGTACAGAAATAAAAACAGGACACTTCTTCATGACACTCTTCCTTGAGTTACTAATCACCACATCAGAGATGGTGCCCCCCAGCTGCACATAATGAGGCCTATCTGACAGATACGCAGCAGCCCCAGAGACAGTAGGTGTACTGACACCCATCCTGACAAAGCCTGTTGTTCAGGAAATAAGGATGGATGATAATAGAAAAGAATAAAAAACATAATCATCACAAGTCTGCCAATACCTTCCATGTGAGAGTGAGCTCTCATAGTGACTGATGATAGTATTAGCTATACCACCAGATGACCTGGAAGGTTTAAGGAGGTCCAGACTGGACCAGATTAGTCTCTCCTAGTTGCATGATAGGTGACTTTTGTTTTGCAGTCACTGAAACCAGAGAAGATTTTTTAATTGGGCCTAAGAAATATGAGGTATAATATAACTCCTCTGAATATATTTATTTATATGGTATTGTTAACCAATAAGTTTCCTCAACCAGAATAGGTGGAGTGCTCTCTCTGGGTTGGGAGTGAGTCTTTACCTCAAGTGGAAGAGGAAGTGTTTTGGTGTCCTGGTGTAGGGACACTGCTCCTTCTTATTGAAAGGATTCAGTTGAGAGTTTGGGCATTAGATTAGGAAGTCTCCTGGTTGTCTTCTTCTGGAGGTTTCCAAGGCATGTCCCACTTGCAGGAGACACCAGGGCAGATTTAAAACTTGCCAGAAGAATTATAATTCTTCTATGACCTGAAACCGTTTTTAGTTACTAGAAAAAAAAAAATCCTTTATCCTGCGCATAAAATGTTGCAATCTTACTCATGTTTAGCAAGAAAACCGTGACACTCATAATCAAACAGCACTACGCTCTGTGCATCTAACACTTCATTAGAGACGTCTAATTTTAAAATTATGCATTCAAAAGCATGCTACAGGTTCATTTATACACATAAAACAATGTACTTGAAAATCAGAGGGAAAAAGAAAATAAAAATTCTCAGTCATTGCTTTCATGAATGTCTCATAAATAGCTCTACAGCTGTGCGGTGAATATAATTAAATTGGCTCTAATACATTTCATGTGGTAATTTACCCAGTTGGTGAACAGGTAGTCAGTGCAGTCTGGTCATTCTTCTTCTCACCAGGGTTCAGGAGCAATCCTGATTTTCTGAGAAAACTTTGACCATAAAGTTATTTTTTTATTATTATGAAAAGTTACATTTATTCTGTTAATTGGATAAACTGAGATAAAGTCTTTGCAGGTATAAAAGAGGCCAATTAGTGAAAGTTAAAACTCTTTTATTTACTTTATAAAACTTGGATTTTGATCAATCTTAATCAAGCGCTTTTAAAATTGCAACTGTAGTGAATGGTTTCTGCAGATTTTTTACAATGACACATTTCTCCATATTCAAACACAATTGTTTTGAACAAGTTAAATCAGCTTTAACCATATTCATGGTGGACAAAATGCTAATTAAATGAGTCAACATTCATGAAACAATGTACTGGATGAACTTGAAACAAGCTAACGCTGTGCTGCGCGACTGGGACTGTGAAGGCATATATGACACTTTAAAGCCGCACTCTGGAGGATTTCATCAGGAGAGCAGTTTTTGAATTTAGCGTCCAAAGGCTCCTCCTCAAAACATCTCGACACGCGCGTCCGATCGCGTGTGCGCGCGTGCACACAGCGCATATACTTCGGACATGAACTGTACCGCTCAATGTGTAGGGTTTAATCACTCACAGTTCACAATCTTATTCCAACAATACTACGAGGGTCTGAAGAGCCCTCTCTGTCCCTGCTGCTTCTGATATTAGCTCTGTTAGCACCGAACTGCTGCTGGACTCTGAAGCTGAACTTGACTCGGCCCTGGATGAACTTTCTGACCAAAATAAATGCATAATCCTGTCAAGTCTTGCCATTCTGTGAGGTGAAAGGTTTAAAAATAAAAATAAATCCATCTTTAGCTGGGGAATGGGTAGGTTTTTAGTATAAATGAGCTGTAAGTCCTCAGTGAACGGCTGAGACGGCAGAGAAACACACGGAGCGTCCTGTACGACAGCGCCCCCTACTGGTACAGGTTTGGTCGATGCGCGTGCATGTTGAGAGAATGCAGAAATTTGAATTTCATTGGCTGAAAAATGTTGGCAGCAAGAAATAATGGAAAGGGGTCTCTAGGAGGAAGGAGGGTCTTCATCAGAATGACAGATGTTGTGGAACTCAACCCATAGATCATAGTTTAGACCTGAAATATCATTTAGAACATTTAGAAAACTTTGATACAGAGAAAAATGCTCCAGAGAGCCGCTTTAAGCTAGTCTCTGGATAAAACAGTGTGGTACTTCTATTAAAACAATGTCTGAGAGTATGAACCAGTTCTATCGGGGAAGCTAACTAACGTTGCAACAAAAAGAGTCCCCATAGTTCCACATGCAGTTCCGGTCCGCAACGGCACATTTGGGCAGAGGGATCAGGTCCGCACATGATGCCTGGGGTGCGAATGCGTACTGGCCTACAAGTTATGTGCACCCTTGGGTATAGATTATGCAGCCTGTCATTACATACTGACCGCAGCCTAAGCTGAGCAGCTTGAGGTAAGTTTTACTTTCACTATTCAAAGTGGTATGATCCAACAGCTTGCTCATGTGGCAGCGGGAGCTTAGCGACACACACAGCAGCAGGTGGCAGGAATGCATGGACTAGCTGTTCACTCATCTGTCCTTTGGGACATAAAGCCCATTTCTCCAAGACAGAGGCTGCTGGGTTAAAATGAACCCAATTCGGGTTGCTTTGGAACCCTAGTGCTGGGTGAGAAAAGGACCAAGCCATTCATGGGTTATTTTGACCTGTTTTTTTTTACCCTAAAAATGGGTTTAAATGACCCAACTGTGCAGTTAAGTCTACCCAAAAGTGAGTTAAAAATAAAACCCAACATCTGGCTTATTAAATTACTAATACTTGGGTAAAATAACCTAATTCCACAAAAAATGTTTTAGAAAATAAAAATACAAAATAAAAATGTCAAATAATTCATTCATTATAGCGAGTTTGACTCTTTAAATCAATGTAACACACTTAAATATAAATGCCGTTTAGTCCTTTCATTACTATACTGTACGTATATATATACAGTACTATATATATATATATATATATATATATATATATATATATATATATATATATATATATATATATATATATATATATAAACTTAGCCTGGTGCAGTCCATATAATGGAGACATTTAATTACGCAGAAGCAACTGGAGGAAATGATTTAAAACGGTTACGGAGGCGTACAGACAGGGGAATTAACTAAAAGTCTTTAATTATACTTGGTGGACATTAATCACATTGAGAGATGAGGTTCATTTCCCACTCATCTTAATCTTTATCACAGAGGGAATAGTCATGAGGACTCCCGACTGGGCCTAAAAGAACACTACAGCACATTCCTGTAGTGAAGTCCTCTCATAAGAACCCAAGAGACAAACAGAAGATGTTGTAAAATAAACTCTGCTAATGTGTGGTTACTGTGAAATGATTTAACATAATAATAAATATGGTCCTTCAGAGATTTTTTTTCCCCACAAATATGATTTGAGATAGCAACTCAAAGTTGCAGTATTTTTTCAAATCCTACATTTTTTGTTTTATTTGGCCTCTTGTGTATTTGCACAATGTACTTTTTAGTCATCTTACCTGATTTAGCTATAAGTTGTGATCAGTTGGGAGTGAGGATGTGTTGAATGTATTACCTAAAATGGTTTTTTGTGTAAAAACTCAAATGACACAGCGTTTGAGTCCCCAGTGTTTACAAACAAATCATACTTTGTATGCATGTTTCAGAGGCAAATGGAAAAGCTTGGTAAGTGTGATAAAATATATATATGCAAATATAAAAATGTCTTTGCATCCTGAAAATGAGCCGAATCAAGCAGCAAATGTACTTTAGGCTGTCAAAGACAAAATGACACATTTTGTGCTTTTATTTTTGCTTTTGTCAGCACATAACAGCTACACTCATATCCTTTACTCAAACACATACCACAGATCTAACTTCTTATAATGGAAATTGTATAATATAAATTGTATTTTTTTTAATGTATTTAATCATGGCCACTTGATCAATGTCACAATCGGGGGCCTGTCTGGGATTTGAACCCAGAACCGCTCACAAAATGTGCAGCATTGTTTTAAAAATGCTGAATTTATGATTTTGTTCCCAATTATAACATTTTAATTTCTGTCACCTTAGAAGTATATTTTTTAAATGACTATAATAAAGTCTATTTGAAAAACAGGAATATTTTTTTTAAAGCTAAGGAAATAAAGAATAAATTATTGCTTAATAGTTACTGAAAAACATGCAGTGAACTCACGTTGAACCATCCTGCATTTGGACAAAAAATTGCCTCTCTAAACAGAAGTGACATTCAGACATATGCTGAGGTCTCGCCTGCGGTCGGCTTCTCATTAAGTTACCTGGCATTGAGCTCACAGGAATAATCTCCTCTGGCTTGAGTGAACACTGCTCTCACAGCTTCTATTTTTACAGCATGTGTGCTGTGTGTTGATTTTGCTGTTTATGTGCTGGAAATTGTATATGTCCTAAAACGTCATCACAGATGAACTCGTAATGATTCTTTTTAAAAAGGCTGACACCCATTAGGCACAGGGAACAGCTTTAGATGGGATTCCCTTTGTCTCCTCTCTTTAGTCAGTTCAGGTTACTTTAAGTGTTAACTTTAACTGAGGCTCAAAAACAAAGAGAGGAGATTGAAGTGCAGATCGAATAGCAGACCAAGGTCATTTTAGCATTCAAGTGAAAAAAGAAGTGCTACCTGTATGGACCCTGGATGTTTTGCTTTGTGGAACTTCAAATGCTCTAGCTTTCCCCTAAAAGATTTGACAGATTTGATTGTCAGTGTTTTGCTTAAGTAGCTAGCTGTTTCACACTGAGGCTTGATCAATGCTATTTTAACGAGACCAGTTTTCCTCCTTACAGGCTGTCGGATATATTCTTAGCTGGTCTTAATTTGCTTTAAACTACAGTTCCTTGAATGAATTCAGAGTTGTTGGAAGAACACTGGTGAGTTTGAGCTGCTTCATCCAGCGGAGATTTTCTGCAGTGAAGTGCTGATTGGAAAGGAACTGGTGCAGCTCTGGTCTGGACTTCAATATATTTCCCATCACAGTGGTCTGGCAATAACTCAAACTTGTTTAGGGGCAGGCCAGATGAGAAGGATAACCCCTGTTATCAGGATAGCAGCTGGCGATAAGCAAGGGCTTTAAAAGAGTTTCTGTCACAGTTTAAGGTTTTGTGTGATTTTTCTTTTCTGACGTTTTAGGCTTTCATATGTACTATTATTGAATTGCAGAATATATACATATAATGTATAGATGTTTAAATAAAATATGACTCATCATAACATGTACATTTTTTTTGCTTGTCTATTACTATAAGTCATATCTACAAACTTACATTTAGCAGTGTGATCAGATAACACATTTCATTGCTTTTACTTTTTATTTCTCACAGACCTGTTGGCCACTATTTGTAGACAAATTTGCAAGAAAATGTGCTAATTTTATACATTGAAAATGTTTGAGCAAGTAGCTTAAAGTATGTTGCAGATGACGATTATACTGTAAAATTCTAAAACTTTATTTAGTCGTACACATAATTTCACACACTATATCCCTGGTAGAGAGGAGTACTCAACTAATAAGAAGATTTTAACTCTTTTAAGCCTACATGGGTCCTGCTGCCTCACTCTTTCCCAGACGATATCACATTATCAAGATACTTTCCTTTTTATAACAAGAAACTGATCATTTATTGCTGCATCTTCAACTCCTCTGCAACACTCTAAACACTGAAGTGAAGACTTATATCGACCTATGCTCAAAACCCTCTAAAATTAATAATTTCACACATTAATAGATACATATTTTCCATCACATGGCCAGGTCAATTGGGGTACATATTTGAATGTATATTGTGACAACTAATCTGGCTGGCTCACCATAATATGTAGTGGTATTACATACTTATAAGGGGGTTGAATTAGACAAAAAGTGATCAAACAAAATCAGACTATCAATACATTATGAATATTAATTTTGTTTGGCTTTTATATAGGATTGGACCTGAAGATAGGTTCTTAGATGTCCAGTGAACTCCCGTCGTTAATAAAATGAAAGAGTAACAACTTACTTTAGATAAAATCAGCTTTAATACTAAACTAAGCAATTATCAAATAACAATCAACAGACAAACACAACATAGATGTAAGGGCTAAGTTGCTTTTGAGAAATCCCATTCAGAGGTTCTTGAGAAATAGGTGAAAGTTGACCTAATGCAATTACACAGGCTTGGATTAACATATCAATTACTATAGCTAAATAAATAATGACAACCAGTTGATGAAACCACATTAATCAGTGAGTGACAAACAGGAAATCAGAATTATTTAAAAATCATGAATACATTTAAAGGCAGGATTTGTAAAAAAAAAATCATGCATGTTCAGTTTGTTTGAGTTGATGAAGCGTTTTAAACCAAAAAGAATGAGACCACCCATGTATTGTTCCATTATCTTGAACAAACTGTGAGCTGTAAAATGCACTTCAGTTCGGACCAACAAGCTTTAAATACTTGCTTCTCCAATGCAAAACCAATTTATATGTAGCTGAAAAGCATTTTTTATTTGTTCAAGTTGTAGGAGACAAGCTTTTCTTTTGTTTACTCGCACAGCATTTCTGAATTCATTTATATTACTCAAACGATTATCTAAAGTGCAAAAAAAGTCTAAGTTAAATTTCCATATTCCTTATACAAAGTGTTTATAATGATAAAAACATGGAGCCCATGTGCACATTTGTAAGTAAAACTAATCATCATCACTGTGGTTTTGTCCACTATCCTTGATGTTGATGGAAACAGATTCATGAACTATCTGCAGCTCACTTTTTGCATTTCATCTATCCTACTGTGTGTTCTTCTAAGGGATAGTTTTTAAATGTATCCATTAGTGGGTGTCTTAGAGGACTATACTGACAATACTGGAACTGAATCATGAAATACATGGAGCTCAGAAGTGCAGTAGTGACCTTAGTGCTGCAGTACCTTTCTGCCCAAACAGAAACAGGGGGATGATCTTTAATTTTGAAAAGAATATAAAGCTTCTTTTTGCAAACTGCTGAGGGCAGATAAGCCTTGAAAACTGATATCAAAGATAGTTGAAGGTTGTGTTAAATCTATGAAACAAGTCACACAACTACAAGAGTGAATGCACAGATGGGATTCATACTCTTAAGAGCAAGTTCAGAAAAGAAGTCATTTAATGGTGCACTGAAAATCTACTTTTTTTTCTTTTTATACAATTTTCTTTCATCACACTCAGGTAAAAAGTTGCCCTAACACCACTGATATGTAGGAGGTGTACACAGTGTTCGTGATAATAACTTGGACCTTTGCGTTCTTCACAGAAAATTAAATAATGTCAACGAGCCTAAGGTGGGCAAGAAATTGAGTATTAAAATGATTTTCTTTGAGTAAAATATACAAAATAAATGTAGATTGTTGAATAGACGAGGAGTTACTCCACTGAGGAGAAAGACAATCTAAATCTAAAGCTAAATGTTGGAAATGGGATGTTGTGCTTCATTTAGTGATCACTCATGTTTCATGGCTCCATCTGGATGATGTTAATGTTTATTTATGTATTTTTTAAATAGAGGATCGTATTGCCTTTGAATGACAACATGCTGAGAAAAGACAACAAAGTGAATTAGTGATTTATGTCTTCTGCTCAATAATGCATTTCCTGTCAAGGTAGAAAACTAATTTCTCAATGTTACCACCCCTAAGTGGTCTCTGCATACTTGCATTTTTTTTAAATTAAAGATGAAAATCAAAATTCACTTCAACGGAAATTAAGGGTCAAAAATATTTATTTTTAATAAATTAAGGTCCACCTCAATGTAGAAGTTGACTTCACATCATTCAAACAGTTAAGAGGATAATTGGTACAATCTGTTCTCAGAAGAGAAACCAATTTCCAAATGCCAAGTAAACTGGCAGAAATGACCATTTCTCTCACTTAGTTTGTAAAAAAAAGTTTAGGGTACTTTTTTAATGGAAGTTAAGGTACATTCATATGTTGACAGTGATGCTGGTCAAAGGGATAATTAAATTCAAGAAATGAAAATGAATTATTTAGAAATGTGAAACCTGTTGATTAACCCTTAAACACACGGAGCTAAATTTGTCTCAGATAGTTGAAGCTTGGGATATTTTATTTTACCTGCTAATTGTTTTGCATTGTTATAAATAAATTCATGTCATTTATAATTATGGAGACATTTCCGTGCTGCAGACTTTGACACAATTAAAGAAGTTGCCTTTCACATATAGGCACTGAACCCAATAACCCAATAACTCCCATGATGCACACATAAATGGCTGACCTGTTGATTAATCATCAGTATAGAAAACAGCAGGACCTCATGGGACTGCAGAGTCTTCAGTTAGTAGATAAATCTACCAGGAACCTATATTTGGGTGTGCAGAAAGCTTGTATGATAAACCTCCAAGTCTGTAGTCATCTTTTCTTGTAAACACTGTGGTGAGATAATGTTTTCAGCTTTAAACAACTAAATAAGGTGAAAGAGAAAAAAAAGTATATAGGGAAAAGCAAACTGAAAGACCCATTACCCATGATCCAGATATCTATTGAGGAAATAATCTAAATCTACCGAGTAATGTTTGAAATATTCTTTCCTACGGTGCATGTCCACTGGAAACCATAAATAAAGCTGCATGCACATATTCTTCTTACCAGGTCTCCATCCACTATTTGTCAGAAAACAATTGTTTTGTGTTGTACAAGTGATGGTAACTTGTGCAAAAACATCAAGCAGAGTCTTTCTTTGATCCTACAGCCTGTCACATTGTATCAAATTGCCCCAGAAGGCATATATCATGATGGTACAGCAGGGAACAACAGCTTCCTGCTCTCTTTGAAGAATCCCACACAGATAAGATTTTAACATGCTGAGCTCCATACACCACTGCAACACAATTATAATATTTTCACAAGACAAAGAACATGAGAAATTACTTTTGCAGAGGTTTTAGACTCGGATTATATTTTTATTTATGTTCAACATATTTATTTTACAACTTTTATCAATAGTAATTTACAAGTAACATATAACGTGAAGAGGTGTTTGGTATCTAGAAAGGTTTGACATGCAGAGTGGAAAATTTAAACAACCACTTCGTAATAGCTGAGAGAGAATCTCTGATTTTGAAGTTAACAACCTCACATGTAGGTGTGCATTTACAAACTTTAACCAATTGAGGAGCAGGAGTCTTAAGTTCTGTTTCACTGAATAACTGGGTGAAAAACCAAAGACTGCCCATTTGTCTAATTCACAAACTTTAATGCTTAATTCAAACTGTGCTGCCAACCAAATAGTGCTGCTTTGAGTTGGCACAGATTGCCAGCTTTTAACTTAAAGAGTTTATTCACGCCTTTAGAGAAAGAACAAACCGTGATTTACTGCTAGGGTCAAATGCTTTTGGTTTTCAAAGACCAGCACTGTTTACAGCACACAGTTAATGTGAAATATTTACTGTCTCCTGCTGCACAGCTGGCTTCAGAAAAATAGAGCAGACATATTCAAGAGGGTATTACTTAACATCTTTTCTAATCATGTGTCTGATATTGCAGCAGATTTAATCTGTAATAAATAGTCAAAACAAAAGTTTGACAAAGAAATAATTGCTTAATGAAAATGTTTGCACTGACTTCTGAGTAGTTATCTTTGCTTTGTAGATCTAATGCTGAGAAAGCAGACAGTGGAAGCAAATTAAACACATAATTTGTGTATTATTTAAGAGAAACTTTTGAAAAGGTCTAGAAATGTTTGCAAGTGTTTTAAATTTTCCTAAGTCAGTCACAGGGATTTGCACTCATATTTGAAATTTTTTAACTTGGTTAAGCAATTTGCATGAGGTTTTCATCAAAATACTCATTGTGAAATTGTGAGCATTCGAAATCCATCTGGAATCAAATCAAATCAAACTTTATTTATATAGCACCTTTCATGCCCCAGCGAGCAACACAAAGTGCTTGACAGATTAAAATGACCCATACAACCCACATTCCCTCCCTTTCCCACACATAGAACAATTATGACACTCTCCCCTCCCAGTCCAAAACCCATTCCCAGGCACACATACACATAAAAACCACATTAAACACTATCTTGAGCTCAGATGGCTCCAGTAATGAGCAACAATGAAAGTGGAAAATGTCAGCAATCAAATTGAAAGTAAACTGAGGATCAGTTGCAAACTATTTGAGACACTTTGTGAGTAAACCACATCAAGATGGTGTGAACAACTGTCATTTAAATGTTGCAGTTTGTTGGTAATTGCATATTTCCCACCCACACAACTTGACCATATATGAAAACCGTATTGCAAAAGTTTCCTAAATACCACTTCAGCATGAATCAGCATGATGACAATTTGCATATTTTCATCTAACTAGTTGCTTGTAGGGCGACAGTAGCTCAGTAGGTGGATAGCGTTCAGCTATCAGTCAGAGGTTTGTCAGTTGTCAGGTTGAACCCCGCTACAGCTGATTCCTTTGTGTCCTTGGGCAAGACACTTCACTCACATTGCCTGCTGGTGGTGGTCAGAGGGTCTGATGGTTCCTGTCTGGTCGCTTTGCTTCTGTGTTTACAGTGGAGCTTTCTGCCATCAGTGTGTGAATGACTGTAATGTAAAGCATTTTGTAGTCCATGACTTAGAAAAAGCATTTTATAAATTGAATATAAACAGTAAGATACAGGCTTTAGTAGAATATATTCTGAATAGTATCTGTTCCATACAGGAGTTTACTTTTGAGGTATTTTATACATGGATGCTGACAGATCTGCCATAAAATATGATTTGCTGCCACTGGATCGACTTGACATTCTGAGTTTTACCTTATGACACTTCAAGAAAGACACCGAAAGGCCTGTAGATTGAACCACCAGCTAAAAGTGGTAAACAACTAAATCTGAATGAATAAAACCTTTATTATTCCACAAACAAAAAATTTAGGAGTTGTAGAGCTCTTATGACAACAAGGCGTATAGGACAAGAACAAGTCAGTTACATACAGTATATACACAAAACAACCATATATACATAAGCAAGAAAAATAAAAACCCAGATATCAATATGTCATTAAGGAAGATGATAAATTGCTTAAACATGTTAAACTGTATTCTAAAGTCTGACAAATGCCAGTAAGAATTTACATTGTCATACTGTTTCATGCAGGTGTTGTTTATGATGGATGTCAGCTCGGTCAACAACCTCTCCTCCTGCTCCGGTCCAATCTGCTCGGTGGGTACCAGCACATGCCGGGGAGGGATGGTTTAGGAGAATAAAACGAGCCAATCAGATCGCTGACTGTGACGGATCGGACCGGGCCCAAAGTTACCATAGCCCCCCCAGGAAAATGCTCCATGGCCAGTCGAGCCTGGTCCACATCCAGACCCAGGGCAGGTGCCGTCGGCGTGGGCAGCTCGAAGGGGACGTGTCTATGAGCATGGACCACAGCGTGCAGCCCAGACCGTGGGGATCGTGCCAGTTGATGCAGATGCAGTTCCTTCCCCTGGACACAGGCAGAGCTGTTTCTGCATCCTTAGATCGAGTTATTGGTGGGGCCAATTCAGTGATCCTGGGTATGGGTGGGAACATGTCACCTCCGTCCTTATCTACGCCCATGAGTCCAGGACAGGACCCACCCTCTTGACCGATCTGTTTAGTTCCACACCAGCAGACCACATCATAAACGATAACAGACGCTGCCATAGTGTGTACACTATGAAGAACAGCTTCACAGGTATGTTGACACATGGTGCCCATCATATCTTTTAATGTAGTCATCTTTGTATAATGTATATATGAAATTGCTTTACTTTTAAAACATTCCCATTCCAATTCAAAGTTACTTTTCTGTTTCAGAGTGAAAATACTTTTTGGGTTAATGTAATAAGCTCAAATTAAAGTTTGATTCCATGAATTTCAGGAGGTAGACAGCTGAAAGCTGGGTGATGTTTGCTGTGTTGAAGGATGCATTGATTCCTACACCTGCAGGAGGAAACCCAGTCAAACAGCACCTGAAATTTCCTCTTTCAAAGAATTGCCTGAATATGCATATCTTTCTACCTCTTTGAATGACAAATATTACTTGAGTTTCATCAACATCATTAAGTGCACATGTCAAAGAAGTCAGTGAATGTGAATCAATATGGCAGCAAATGCTTTGAACCTGCAGGAACCTTTTAGTGATAATCAAAGTATTGCATGAAGGTAATTACTATATCAGCTGCTATTACCCTGCAGCTTGCTTATTATTCACCCTATTTGGAAGCAGTTGATCTTTAACACTGATTATATATAATGTGCATGTTCTGCATTAAGAATTTTTTTTAAATGTGGAGCAACTTGTTGTGAAATCATTGCAATTTTGGAACATTATAGTAAGTGAAGTTGACTCCACTTGTGAAGTCAGAGGAAATAAGATGGGGAAAGAAAGGTCTTAGCATTTCAAAGGTCAGGCTTCAATATTCTGTTGCAACTTTGAAAGTGTTTTTATTTGTGTGTGTGTGTGTGCGCGTGTGTGTGTGTGTGTGTGTGTGTGTGTGTGTGTGTGTGTGTGTGTGTGTGTGTGTGTGTGTGTGTGTGTGTGCATGTGTGTGTGTTTTCTCCCAGTATACAACTTCTGTCTTCCATGATAGCCAATTAAACTGGCCAAGAGCTGTACCTTTATGGCAGGAAAACAAACTTCAGAGGCTCTGGTCTTATGACCCATGGTCTCTTTTTTTATCAGCATGCCTCATTGAATAGCAGGAAGTTAACATAAAAAAAAACAAAAAAACATTTTATTTCCACTCAGATCATGTGATTAAATCAACTGCCATTTTAACTAATTAGATTTCTAAAAGCCCAACTGGGGACATTTAGGACAGACAAGACATGTTGTTTTCAAAAAGAAAAAAAAAGGACATCTTTTCTTCTAAAATGTTGAAACCTTTATTAAACAGAGGATGTGGCCACATGTGTCACATATCAAGCACTAGTAAAGCACTCTTGACTCTTCTCCTCAGGCAGTTTCACAACCATTCACACTCTGAAACATTTGACCAGGACTTGTCACCTGTTGATCTGGTAGAGCACAGGTGACGAGAACCAAAATGTGAGAGAGAGAGAGAGAGAGAGAGAGAGAGAGAGAGAGAGAGAGAGAGAGAGAGAAAGAGAGAGAAGAGAGAGAGAGAGAGAGAGAGAGAGAGAGAGAGAGAGAGAGAGAGAGAGAGAGAGAGAGAGAGAGAACAAAAATGTTTGTTTTTCCCTTTTTATTAAATCATCAGGTGAAAATAAAAGAATGCAGTGCTCAAAACCAAATACCTTTTATTGATCTATAAACACCACCCTGAACATAACTTTTTGAGGTTTTCTTTTTTCCTTATGCTTTATCCAGCTCACTAACATGTCTTTCTTCCTCTCTGTCCTGTTTGTTCCTGCTCTATCTGTGACCGTAGTCCACCTTTAGACTGTCCAGTGAAACCACCTGCAGTCAGACAAACCTGCTGAATCTCATGAGCGTGTTTGCATCAGTGTATATTTAGCAATATTTGCTTGGTGATTCTAAAAAAGAGAGAGCAGACAACAGGAGCAAATAATGTTAAAAATAGAACAGTTTTATTGCTGGTGAATTACTACAACTTTATTAATCCAATACTAATCAATAATTATCTAATTATGTTGGTATCCCTATTGAATGGCTTCATTGTCAAGTTTTTTTTTCAAGCATCCCTTACAATTTATTGAATGACAAGTTTAGCATTTTTTGTTTGAGGGGGTTGCTTTGTTTGTAAGATGCTGCTTTATCTGAATTTACAGAAAACTGTGAAAATACATGAAGATTTTGCACTACTCCCACACAGATTCTATTTTTCTTTTCTTTTTAAACCACACTCACACACACACCTACACACACACACGCCATATGTGCATCAATAAAGATGATAGACTCTTTAAAGCTCATCAGAAGAGTATACATCTGTGTTACCTATTCATTACTTCCACTCATAAAACCACTAAGACACGACGACAGAAATTTCTGCACACTCTTGTAATTGTTTAAATAATTAATAAACATGTCTGACTACAAGTATTGTGTCATCGTTTAACTAATTTTATTTTCAGCCTTATTAAATTTCCTAATCGGACTAATAGAGCCTGAATGTACGAGTCACTCTGCATTGGTTTTCAGAAAGCTGTCGTTTTGCTGTTGGAGGAGAGATAGAACGCATTAGCTCTATTGATTCTGATAAAGTGTCTATACAAGTGTCACAATAAAACAGCAATACAGAGCAAACGGAACTGACGTGATTGTGTTATTATCAGTGATGTACTTATTAGAGCAAAAGTGCACTAAAAGAGGCTCTGACACTAAAGAGCTTATAAAGCGTCAAAATAATAACTCAGAATTTCTGCCTCAAAGTTTTAAAATAATGAGTTTTTTCATTTTTTTCCCATTACATCTGCAGTGTATGCAGTCATTTTACTTAGACCTCCAGGCTGTGATGTCAGGAAGTTTGAAGGTATATCTTATGTCTTGAACACAGTATTTATTCCTTCAACAGTCACTGCTTAAGCCCCTAATTATTCACTTCAGCATGCTGCTGGCAGATGCACTGCTGTTTTTTCAGAGCATTTATTAATGCTTTGTGTTTCCATCATGTTTTTGTTGAGCTTTAAAGTTTTTTATGTGCAAATTCAGCTCCCAAGTCACCAAATTAGTTTCCCTTAAAAATGTTTAGGACACACTAAAAATGGTGGGGTATTGTCCAGGTAACATTCTTGTCCTTTAACCAATGCGAGACAGAAATAGCTTTTTAGTTTGCAACATGAAATCACCATAGTTTCCTGTTTTCAGTCAACTATTAAATCTGTAGTAACAGGGGTGTCTTTTCTTAAGAATATTGAAGCAGAAATTCAGAAAACCAACTGAGAGCAAACTCAAATTAAAGTGACCAGACAAGGTGGATTTCAGCAGAGGCAGCACAAAGTCGGGATGATGACACGAGTATGAAATGGATCCAAGAGAGGCGAAAGTTGGTGTTGAGCATCAGTCACATCACAGTGGCTTTTAAAAATCAGTCCACTGAATGTAGTTTCAAGTAGACTCAAAACACTTTTAGACAATATGTGCAAAAAGAAAAAAAAACTTATCCAAAACTTGTAATATTTTGGGGCTCCTCAGTGGTGCAAATAGAAGGTTGCAGGTTCAAAATTCTGCTGCAGCCTTTATGCATGAAATTTGCATGTTCTATCAGTACATGCATGGGTTTTCTTCAGGTACCCTGGTTTCTTCCCACAGAACTAAAAACATGCACGTTAATTTATTTGACCATTCTAAATTGAGCTAAGTTGTTAGTGTGCATTGACTACCAGCTCCCAGTGACCTTGCACTGACTCAAGCATGTATAAAATAATTAATTAAAAATATGGTTTATGGCATTTTTAATTTATTGCATTTTTCATGGAGATGACCTGGACTTGTAACAAAGCAACTAAACTTGTCAAATTTAGATAGTTCTATAAAAACGCATAACAACTTTACCCTAGTTTGAACATTATTTTTGTCTGCATAAATATGCAGATGCAGATCTTTTCAGATAAAAAAGAGTTTCCCCACAGAGCTTCAAGCTTACTAGTAAAAAGAAAAAGAAAGAAAAATACCACACAAGCCCTGCAAGACAAAGTCCAAAAAACCCCAACTGGATTGAGGTAAGAGTTAAAAACAGTTCATTTTTCCTCCTGCACTATTTCAGGCCATTGAATAGAGGGCACAGGACTTTCACTTGTCATGATTTATGGCAAAGTAACAGCCTTGTTAAAGGAACTCCAATTAAAGACATATATTTTTTACCTGGTCAGGCTTACAGCCTCACTCCTGGAGTGCCTCTGGAAACCCATTTAGGTCAGAGAAGCCTCCAATGGCCACCTATCTAAATCAGATGGAGACTGTCCCCAGTATGAAAGGTTCCCTGCCCCCCATCTTTTGTAGAGAAACATTTCTTAGCACTTCTCACTCTGTATAAATGATATGTAGTCCCTCTCAACACTCTTGCTTTTGAGAACTTTGTGAAAACATGTCAAGAACACCTTCTCCACTTTACGGTGACCTCAAAAACCTTTTTGGAAAGCTTTTAAATTATTTTTTTTTACTTTTGATAGAAGCACAATTTGACCTTCAAAAGACAAATTATGGTTATTCAAGTGCACACAGCTTTTTGGCTCTTATTATTTATACACGTATTGTTGGCACTCACTGTGATGGGTCAAAAATGAACAGAAAAAAGTCAAGTATGATGGAAAACTGCTTAACCAACACTAAGGCAAAAGATCAACTGAAATGAATGACAGCTGTACTCTTATCTTGCAGAATTTACATATGCTTTTTTCCATTCATCATCATCTGGAATTACATATTTTTTAAGGTAAGGCTTCTTATTCTGCACAAAGTCTATAATCAGTAAATGATTAAAAAACAAAGATAAAAAGTTTCATGTTTTGGTGCATAGATTTGTACATTTGTCTAAAACCCACCATAATTCATTGTCTAACTGCAATCTTTATTTTTAAAAGATCCTTAATTAGTTAGACATTCTCATTTATTTTAATCTAACTTGAATTTGGCCCTAAAACCACATTTAAATCTCCAATAAGCCTCTCAAGAGAACAAGAGCAGAAAACAATTTCCAATAATAATTTGTTTTCTCATTTTCCTGCATTCTAATTCTCAGTGTCTGACTGATATATATTTAGTTTTTTGTCTGACTAGTTTGTGATCTTGGTTAACTCCACAATTCAGTTGCATAAACAGTTTTCAACTGTGCAGCTGTGCACA
This sequence comes from Callopanchax toddi, assembly GCA_006937965.1. Classification (NCBI taxonomy): domain Eukaryota; kingdom Metazoa; phylum Chordata; class Actinopteri; order Cyprinodontiformes; family Nothobranchiidae; genus Callopanchax; species Callopanchax toddi. The sequence continues at coordinate 217,791 of SSNR01000567.1, forward strand.
AGATAACTACATTTTCTGATAAAATTATATGTTATTAGCTATCAAAATAGACAGATATGGGAAGGTCACAATCATGTAACAAATCACGCTGAAAATTAAACAACTGTAAATAAAACCAAACTAAAGATCAGTGCTAATATTTGCACATTTCCAACAGATGTCCTTATTGAAAATGAAAATAAACATTCCTGTTTATTGGAATATTCTATTTGCGAGATATTCCTGAGGTCTTGAATTGCCCGTGCCAAGTAGAATTATATATGCATTACATTTTGCAGCTTCCATCAAATGGCTGCACTTATAAAGATGAAGTGCTCTGTTCCCCTACTCTCTGTAGGAGATGTACATCAAGCTGGTGGACATTTAGAAGTACTTTTCTAAAAATAGGGCCCTTGCTCGAGATCTGTTGGAAATGGTTAGGCAATCATTCACATTAAACACTTGTCCCACACAGCAAAGAAAATCCTCCTGTCCTGTTTTTAAAGCTAATCCTGCTCGTCTGTATATTGTGTATTTCACTGCCGCTAATGCACTGAATTAAGAAACCTTTTACAGAAGAATACGTGCCGGTGAAAGGCAGCCTTTGAGTTCTAAACTGCAAGAGATCAAACACACAACAGGAACAAGAGTCAGACTGTATTTGATTTGTAGGATAAGCTGAGTTTAAGCCAAACGAGTTTCAATGTGTTATTCAAGAAGCTTTTTATAGTTTAAAAAGGAGTAAACACTAAAACCTGTAGAGAAAATCACATATGGACCTTTGCTCAAGTCAGAATGCATCCATATTGTGTCTTAGGTGTTTCAGTCTAAATCGTTGTATTTCCTTTGGCACTGCTAGCTTTGTCACATTACAGTTGGTACATCCCAAACATCAGCGAGGAGTTGGACAACATGCTCAGTGGGAGTGCAGCAATAACCAGTGAATTTGGTTTACTATAAACTTAGTGATGTGATGCTCAAACTGCTGTGTAGCCAAATTAATTCACATCTGTTGAGAAATGAAGAAACACTCAGACTTTGGCTAAACGCTTTACTCTGAAACAATCCACCAACACAGCCAATCGTTTTCATGTTTTTCTTCTTATTTGTTGATGGAAAAGTAACTGACTGACTCACTTTTCCTGAAAAATGTCTGCAGTATATAACAACATTCCTCCATATCCTGTCATAAAACTCACTGGGACACTTAACATTTTGTTTATTTTTATTTTTAACTTATTATTATAACTGAGCAATAAGTTTCAGACTCAACAGCTAATCGGGATGAGGGTAGCATGTATCCCTCTCCTCTGCACACTTTAAAAACACCCTCCAGTTTTAATCTTCTCATTGTGGATTTTCTGACATGTTTCTTTTCTGCATTTTCATTGCATGAATCACATGTAAAGCACCTTATTACTATGAACCATTCTGTAGAGGAAAAAGTATTATCTGCTGTTTCTGGGATTAAAAGCTTCTGATCACTGTCACAAATCAAAACATGGAGACTGTCAGCTTACAAATAAGCACTAATTACTGATGGTAAATGAAGATATTCCATCCAGATACTCATGTTTTTATGCTGTTTTTCCATTACTAAGGTCTCTACATCTGTAATTAAAATATTTTATAGTTGATCTCAGGTCATTTCATTAGTTATCCTCTCAGTAACTGATGAGTGAAAGATGTTGAAGATTAATATCTGCTTCTTTTTTTTTTTTTGGTCTAACTTCAGAGTTTTAAAATTTGACATTCTTTTGCGCATGTGCCAAAGAGCTGAATGCTTTAACACAACTGGAAAAAGCTAAGTGGGCGGAGCAGTGTGGAGTTGATATTTTCAAGGTGATGAGAGTAAATCATTGATCATATCATGTTTAATAATGTAGGATGCAAAGCCCCTGTCTCAGTAGGTCATGTCGAATCAAAACAAACAAAAATATCTGTAACTGAGTTTTAATGTTATTTCTCATGTTTTTGTTTAACTGTGCTGCCTTTACTTACCCACATTGGGTTATTGGTTCTAAAACTCTTTGTTTCATTCAAGCAAAGCCTGGAACCACTGCTCAGTGATTACCTCTGGGAACCCCCAAGTCAGTGACCTCGAAAGCAAGCAGATTGTGTGTGTGATTGTGTCTGTGTGCGTATTATTCATCCACACTGGATGTGCACATGGGTGTAGCAATCTCACATCCATCTTTGTATTTAACAACTGTAATTGTCCCGTTGTTGATGTACATTGTTTAATGAAGTGATCTAAACGATAATGACAATGTAATGACATCCCTCAATAAATATTTAATCCAACAACAACTTAGTTTATCACCTTGTGAGGGACTGACGCAGAACATGAGAATCCTTTCAACTAGACCAGGTCTGGATGAGGTGGCTGCTTTTGAAACAATTGGATTCTGCAATAATAATTAATGTGCTTCTACATTGTGGGATTTTGTTGACGCCTACGTAGATTTTCCGTGTAGAGCAACGTGTATGTTTGGCTTTAATGGTCACATTAGTCACGTTGCAATGATGGCTGCCTGGTAATAATTACAGTAATTACATTCTTACACTGTGAAACTAAAACTTTGAAGGTCACTGGAAATTAGCTCCCTTCTGCCTGCATCAGACAGTTACACAGCACGGCCTTCTAGTTCTAACAAGCACATTTAAAGTAAATTTAGCTTGTGTTTCTCCAAATGTGATAAGATACACTATTAAGGATAATTATGACTGGAACCATTTGGATTGTGTTTGATCATAACAGGATCCAGACAATTCCAGTCATGGTTCCCATTAATACAGAGTCCCTGTTCATGTCCTGTCCTCGTCCTTGAATGGGAGTCCCACTTATAGGTCCCCAGAGTTCTACTTGTCAAGGATAAGAGAGGAAATTATTTATTTTACACTGAATTAATTAAGACTCACTGAAATGTTAGTTTTATTACATTTTGTGGTTACTGGAAATATTGTTTTATTTGCAAACAGTGGTGCAGATACAGACAGCAAACATAATTAGCACATGCTATTCTACAACAATAAAAAGACATGTATCTGAGGAAAGCTGCTCTTATTCTTATAAAACATTTCAAATATGTGTTTGTATTTGTGTAGAATCCTGTAACATTGATTAAATTTCAACAATTTTTTTTGTCATTACTGAAAAACAAAATGCATCAGTTGCAGCAGGTTTAAGTTGCTTTTTTTAACAAATGTCAAAAAATTGTAAAAAAAAAAAATTAAGTAGAATTATTGAAGGTTAAATAAGTTATTTGCATTTAGACCTCTGTAAACCCTTATCATGATTCATGCTTGCCATCAATAGGGTTCAGATACTATGTTGAAGTGTGATTCTGAGAATAGGTTATGAACAATGAAGTAGATAGCACTTTGAATGTTTATGTTTATTCATTTAGAGGATGCTTTTATTAAAAGTGACTTACATTTGTGACCTATCAGGCAAGTTGTGATCTGTGGGGTATCTGGAGGAAACCCATGCATGTGGAGAACATGCAACTCCATGCAGGAAAGTCACAGTCAGGATTCAAACCTGCGACCTTCTTGCTGAAAGGCAACAGTGCTACTGACTGTGCCACCATGCATTATGCAGTCAAACAACCTTAGTTTGGAGAAACTAGAGAGAATTTTGTTCTGACAGGATACAGGAACTATTAAAGGGTGTAAATAAAATAAAATCTAAAAAATTTCTCAGAGGTTTGTACAAACAATTTGTAAACTTTTATGCCACCATGAAACTTTTAATCACAAAGATATTTGTATAGAATATTGAGGTTTGAGGTTGAGATTGAGAAATGGGGAAGTCATAAACTTTCAATGAAGAATTTCATAATAATTCAGAATAACCATGCAATGGCAAGTTACAGCATTTCCATGAACTGTTATTAACTTTTTCAGATTGGAATTGATTGAAGACACTTTGTAATCAAGTTGTTAGCTCAGCATCCAATCAGAACAAGTCTTTGTTTCTCCAAACTGAAGCCACTCAAAGAGCTGAGAAATAGCTGATATAATAATGCATTATTATTAACAAAAAAATCCCCTTCAAAAGATGTAAAATTTCACTTTAATTCCACATGATTACATGTAAGGTCATACATGACATCATGCTGTTATAGATTAGGTCACTTGTATGTTTTTTTTTTTTTTTCATCTTTTGCATTTAAACATTTTTTTTAATATGCTCCTGGAAGTGTATAATCTGCTTGTGGATCTCACTGTTACATTAGTGTAGTTAATTTCTTTTGTCCAGGATTAATTACAATATTTATTCTCTTTGAACCAAGACAATTTGTAATTAACATTTGACCTGTTTGCTCCACAACCTTTCAGCATAACTACTAATTCATGCACGCTTGTCCCATGTAACCTCATTAGATCACTGCATACGTGTGTGTGAGGAAATGTAAGAGCAACTGGAGGAAAGGAGAAGTAATCAAGCTTTACGACTAAAAGTCTTAAGTGCATGCTAAAATGGCACCAGGGATGTCATACAGTGTGTGATTTAATGCTCTACAGTGTTTTAGCTCTCACAGAACTGTGTCTTTACTAATAAATATGAACTATTAGACATAAAGTTTGGCTTTCTAACTTTACCTTATGTTAGGGTTAGATCCAAATGGAGGATGCAACATTTACTGCAAGAATGTGTAGTTCTTCTGATAAATATATTCTGGTTTCTCTAGAAATAATCTGTGCAAACTTGATTTGCATTTGAATGCAAAATCTTACCATATATTATGAACATGCACCATAATCAAGTTCATGGAGACATGAAACACAAAGGAACAAAATGCAACCTATTGATGTCTCAATAATTTTTTGTTTTTGTCAATCTTCATCCTCTAAATCTATGGCTTAAACTGAAAAAAAAAACATGTCACAACATCAGGGGATGATGACCTTAACTTTCATATTTGGTTGAAGAAAATGCTTGTGAAGTTCAGAAACCATTCCATGAGAAGCATCAATACTGTGCGGATTCTCTGTCGATCAATGATGGTGTATCATCTGATGCCAGTGTTTTGTCAGCTTCAGATTTTCCCAGACACAAGCTGAGTAAGTGGTGCTATTGTCAGAAGAGTGAAAGGAAGTAAAACCCTGTTATTTACACACGATTCTATTCATCATAGCTTTTTATTGCCATCTCACAGCATCATCATCAGTTTGCATCTAAATCTGAACATAAATCACCAAAAGATCTTAGCATATTGCTGTTTTATGCTGCATTAGCTGGTATTGTTAGTCAAAGAAAGGTGTTGAATGATAAATATACTGTATGTGCATGCACTTTAGTTAATATAGGAGAAAAGTACATTAATTCAAACTTTGCTAAATGTAAAACTAGCCGATCTCTTTTCTGAAAAGTGAAATAATTGACACCTTTTACCACTGTGAAACAGCTGAAACCCTTCAGGGTCCTTTAAGCCAAACTCAATTATACTCTAAAAGCCCAGTGGCAGTTTCAAATAATCCCACGATGACAAATTATTACTTTAACCAGTAGATAATTGAGTTGTTTAATTAATGACATCATACCACACACTAATCAGGATGGAAAAAAAGATGATATGTGACCAATAAAAACACCAACAAACTCAGATCCTCACAGGAGTGAAATGTCTCATTTTGATGTCATTTTCAGCTATCCGGTGTGCTTATCTTTCTCTTATTATGGTGATTAGTTTTAAACAACTATGCGAGGCATTGTTAGTAGGATTCCCCCGAGGGCAACAAAGCTGTCTTTGATAGCATGTTCAGCATTCATTACTGATGGGGATGAATCGTTTAGACACAAACCATCTGTGAAGAATAAATTAAGATAACACACAAAAAGTACATAAACAGCATAAAGTGAACTTTAGGAGGCAACATATCTACTGTGTTTGTTTAAGCAAAAACAATCTTCAGATGGTAAATGACTGAAATAAAACTGAGTCTGATCGTGTCTTAGGAGTTGATTTTGACAGTAAACTGACACCTTAAATAAAGTAAAGACAAGATAAATGTATATATGTATATAAACTTCCTGAAAAAAATCACAGAAAAACACAAAAAACAGAAATCAGTAGAGAAAAACACTAAATATGTTTATATAAAATATGTTTATAAAATCAAGATACAGTTTTTAATAAATATAGTTGTTCATAAGGAGTATTATTTGCATCTTTTAGAGAGCTCAGTGTGTGTGTGTGTGTGTGTGTGTGTGTGTGTGTGTGTGTGTGTGTGTGTGTGTGTGTGTGTGTGTGTGTGTGTGTGTGTGTGTGTGCATAGAGGCAGATCTGGTTTACCAGTCAGAGAGCTGAAAGCATTGCTGCAGTGCCCCTCTCTGGAAAAACTCAGTATCAACTTGTATAATAACAGAAAATACATCCATGTAGATGTGTAAAAAATATGCAAAGAGCAAAACTAGAAATAGCTCATAAACAAGCGTCTTCTCTGTGGGCTCAGACTAAAAAAATAATACTAAAAGTGTGCTTTGTGTGCTGGTACTACTGGTGCATATTAAACAAACATGCACACACACACACACACACAAGAAAGAAAACATGCATTCACTTGCTATTCTGAGTAATTTCACTCTGTCCAACCTGAACAGGCATTTTCATCCATCTTCTAAAGGATATACAGAGTAGCAACATCTGCTCACATCAGCCCTTATAATTCATCCAGACACTGATAAGACGGAGAGCTGGCGATCGTCAGCAATGTAGTGAGCTAATTTCAACAAGAGCAAAATGCTTGACAAACTGAAACCATGTTAACAATTAATTAGCAGAGCGTAAACAGGTGTTTGTTGACAAAAAAATAAGATGGCACTTGTCCATGTTCAAACTTGCTGCTATCATTCTGTGAGCACATCCACACAAACACCAGCATGGATGCTGCAAAGCGCATGCACAGATTTGGTCATGCACACACATCTGGGATAGAAGCTGCAAAACAAGACTAGTGTTGCTGCACATGCACGCTTCACAACTTGTTCTTGCAACTCAAACAGAAAAAGACAATGATGCAACAAGCCTCATGCTGCGTCTTTGGCTACTCGTATTTGGCTAACTGGCAGATCAGCCAAGCGAGGTTGGGATTTTTTTGAGCTTCTCTGGAGTTTCATCAAGGACAGCGTAGGGTGTTAGATGAACCTCGCTTATTTCACAGTTTACCATGAACCGGCTTGCAAATAGCCTGGATGAAAAGGGAAAAAAATCTATTGTTTATCTCTCCCAGAGTCCTTTCCCTTTCTCCCTTCTGTCTACCGTCATGGTAAATGAGCAAACAAAACAATACACAGAAAGACATCAAGCCAAGTCCAGGCCCACTTGGCTCACCTGCAGATCTCCATCCATCTAAAGCTGACATCATGTTGTGCCGCCCTTGAACAGAACATAAGGTGCAACCAGTCCAGCCCATTGGCGTGTTTATTATTATCTTTGGTGTGAAATGTAATTAATATGTGAGTGTACTGCAACTTTCTAGGACATAATAAAACCCTCACTGCATGAGGCCCAGGATGTGAAAGTGGTTATGCAAGATTAAACATGTTTTGATGTTATGGCTGCTAATGAGGGCAACACAAGCTGCATCCTTTAAAGTGAAGCCAGCACTGAAATTATTCTTACAACTAAAAATGACCATTGATCTCTGTTGTTTGTCTTCAAAGCAAACCAATCTGCAACAGGAAACAACAGTACAGCAAAGTTTATTTCAAATGGGCCTGGATGCTATAGATACAAAAAAATAAAAGTAGTGGAAGAGAATGTGAAACGGCCACATGAAGAGGATAAAAGCGGAAAATTTTCATCAAGCTTGAGACCGAGCTACAAATGCTTAAATCAGTTTGAACATTAGAAAAAAAGAACAAACAGCCCTTCTTCGTTTTTGATATTTTAAATGCAAAAAATAGTGTGAAGGTGAAAGACACTGATTGAGAGTTTTGGTTCATTAGACAGAGGACCAGCGAGAGAGAAAGAGAGGGAGGGAGGGAAAAATAGACTAGTAGTTTGAAAGGGCTTTTGAACACGAGTAAACTCATCTTTATTCTGGAGTTCATTATCATAGCTTCAGTCAAGAACAACCTCTACATCCTATTTCTATCTGCATTTTAGCATCACCTCCATTGTCTCTTCATGATAATTAAATAAATCCATTGTTTCAGTTGGTCGACTGATACATGACTAACCTTGGCAGCCATTCTGTGTATTTTTAAACACAAACCATCAAAAAAAACTCACCCAATTATTCCCAATAAGTTGTAGATTTAAAGACTAGAATTCTGACTGAAGAAGTTGCTCCCATTATCGACACAGGAGCTGTCAGACCAGCTGGGCCCACCAGTAAAAACAAGTCTGGCCACTGGCCTGTCAAAGCTGACAAATGGCGTATTGGAGCAGGGAGAAGTTTGAGACATGTGCCCTGTAAGCTGAAAGATCCGGAGCTGACCCGAGTCAGACAGCTCACCCTTGAGTGGGAGGTTTGTTTACATCATGTCAGATAGTACAATATACCCTGACAGGCTGAAGTAGACCACCCTAAGACAAATAGTTCAAAATACTTTCACCCACTCATGGAAAACGCTACTTTTAGTAATCTTGTTTAAAACATTTTGTCATTTTTGAGCACAGAATCTGTAAAAACGCAACAGGGGGTACACACGCATCAACCAAGGTTAAAACTTTATCCTGCATGTCAAGTTGCAAGGACTTTTTTTCCCCTCAATGTGAGCTATCTGGTTCACAATGCACTGTGAAGAATGTTAAACTAGGCTGACACAGCTCAGGATTCATGAACCAGTAGGAAAAGGTCCTCTATGACAAAGAGTTTAGAAGGACGCCTGTCAAAAGTTGTATTCTGTTGGGAATATATGTCTATTGATTTTGTCATGCACACTTGGTGAAGGAGCTTTGTAGTGTGGAGGTCAGTCAAAGACATGGACTGAAACCCACTGTTAGCTTGGAACTCTCTGGAGGATTGACCAGGACTGAAGAGGAAGATGATACGGTGGAGTTGGGTTTGTGAGTTATGAGCGAGAGTAAATGGTAGTGGTTAGGTTCAAGAAATCCTGGAGAGGTCAACAAAAAAGAGTCCAGCCATTGATGGTCAAAGCTCTTTCCTCAGCTGTGTGCACTTATTAAGCACAATCTGATATTCTCTCATGCATGAGTCATTTCTGATTTTAAGCCTTTCAGTGCATATATCAGTTCTCCTTATAAATTTGGTTTTAAGAAGGAGCTGACAGGAACACATCATCGTTCTGCAACATGATTGGACAAAAGCAGTTGGTGAGGAATCATGATTTAGATTTACCTCTCCTGTCATTGGTGTTTTGTACAGAGACCTGTCCCCTGGTGTGGGGTACCACCCATCAGCTTCACCCTGAGTCCAGCCCCTCGTGATCAGACCCCCCCCCCACCACCACCCCCCCACACACACACTCTGGCTCAGAGCTCATGTGCTTTCAAATAATAAATAGAAGTCTGCTTAATCCTACAGAGTTCCAGTTCATTCATGCATCAACCAAGCTGTTTTCTTAATGTTATAAAATTATATCAAATGTAAATGTAAAACTATTAACTATTTATCCTTATTTGCTAAGCTGATTGTTCTAAAACCCCCCAAAATAAACTTTCAAAGGAAAATATGATATTTTCTCTTAGAAAACACTCTGATATGCTCTGGTTTTAGGAGAAACTGAAACTCCACTGACTTTACCAAGATTCTTTTAGGTCAGGGTGTTATTTTGTAGCATAATAATTTAAATTTAAACTTGATACAAAGCCTTGACAGCAAACGGACCAAGAATCAACCTTCTTTCCTCTTTGATATCAGTGAACTGGACTCCAGAATCTACTTAACCCTCTGCCAGGTTTCATGAGGGCTGCTGCTGACAGCAGAAAAATACTGAGTTTACTTTACCACATGCACAAGGTCCCTCATGCTATCAGACTGGTCTGGACAGGATAAGTGAAAAGTTGCTGGTGTGTTTTCAGCACACAAACAACAACGAATACATTGTGAGTGTGTAGTCCACAAAATACCCATCTCACTGCCAGTGTTTTTCCTCACATTTTTATCTGCTGAAACAGCTTTGAACCTCATGATTCTGAATTCTAAACTGATCGCTGTTTGTTGTGATTTTTTGTGTGTTATGTCCTGAACTTCCTCTATGTATTAATGTCATAAGGAGGCAGTTCTCACTGCTTTAAGGCAGATAAAGGTTTCCTGGATGAATTTTCACTGTTTCTGGCGCATTTATCTTCACTATCACCAAATGTAATTCTGCTCGGTGACATTAATTTTCATCTGGACAATAATAGTTTGCCTACAACAAGGAACTTTGTGACATTAATTTTCATCTGGACAATAATAGTTTGCCTACAACAAGGAACTTTGTTTCCTGCTTGGATAGTGTTGGATTCCAGCAGTTTATGGACTCTCCCACACATATCAGAGGTCACACCTTGGATGTGATCTGCTGTTCTGGACTGGTTCCTAATGACTGTTCTTCAGAGGAATTTAAATTTTCTGACCATTTTCTCCTCAAATGTAATATATCCATCACTTTCTCTGTTATGAAACCAGTTCGATCCATTACCTTTCGCAATCTTAAAAACATAGATTTGGACTATTTTCACTCCTGTATTAATAGTTTCATGGGTGTTTTTGCAGACTCCCCTGCTGTGGACTTGGTTGCCTTCTATAATGACGGCTTGCTAAAGTTGCTAAACTCTGTTGCTCCAATGAAATCTAGGGTGGTTTGCTTTGTTCGCACGGCACCCTGGTTTACACCAACGCTTCGTGCAATGAAGGCTAAGGGACGGCAACTGGAACGCCTCTATAAAAGAACCAGAATTGATACCCACAAGGAATTGTATGAAAGTCATATGCTCCTCTATAAAGATATGATAGGACAAGCTAAAACTAGTTATTTTACTACTGTAATCTCCTCTAATCAAGTTAATTCTAGATCACTCTTTTCTCTGCTGAAGTCACTTTCTGGTCCTCTGGATTCGCTGCCCTCACACTGTTACTCAGTTGAATTTTGTAACTCACTGATAACATTTTTTAGTGAAAAGATCCGAAAAATTCACCAGGGTCTGGGCTCCTCCTCTGGTGTCAATGTCTCTGATGACTTTTCTCTGACATCTTCATTCTCAGAGTTTGAGCTTCCTTCTGCCTCTGAGATAGCAGACCTTATCCAGAGTTCCAAATCTTCCAATTGTCTTCTTGATCCCATCCCTACTAGTCTGCTTAAAACCTCTGTCTCAGCCTTACTCCCACTTATTGTATCCATTATCCATTCCTCCCTTGTTACTGGTAACGTCCATCAGTCACTGAAATCAGCTATAGTTTGCCCTATTTTGAAAAAACCTGGGGCTGATCCAGATGACCTTAATAATTTTAGACCCATTTCCAATCTCCCTTTTCTTTCAAAAATCCTGGAGAAAACTGTAGTTTCACAGCTCAGTGCATATCTCACTAGCAGTAACCTATTTGAGCAGTTTCAGTCAGGCTTCCGCCCCCATCACAGTACAGAAACCGCCCTGATTAAAATAACCAATGATTTGTTGATGGCAGCTGATTCTGGACTAGTCTCCATCCTGGTTCTTTTAGATCTCAGTGCTGCGTTTGACACAATCTGTCACTCCACCCTGTTGGCTAGGCTGGCGTCTCTGGGGGTCTCTGGCACTGTGTTCCAGTGGTTCCATTCATACCTCTCTGAAAGGACTCATGTCATTCAAATGAAGACTTTCACCTCATCTCCATCTGTTGTTTCTACAGGGGTTCCTCAAGGTTCAGTACTTGGCCCTCTTCTTTTCATAGTGTATCTGCTTCCCCTTGGGGCCATTTTTAGGAAATTCAGTCTTAACTTTCATTGTTACGCTGATGATACTCAGCTTTATGTCTCCACCTCTCCGTCTGCTCTTCTTCCACCAGTTGCACTCATTACCTGTTTGACAGAGCTCAGGTCATGGTTTTCCAGGAACTTTCTCTAACTTAACCCTAAGAAAACCGAGGTGCTCCTCATGGGTACAAAATCTGCCCTGGGGAAAGCTGGCAGTTTCTCTTTAACCTGTGAGAATATCTCAGTTACCTGTTTGGCGCAGGTTAAGAGCCTTGGTGTTATATTGGACAGTACTCTGTCGTTCCTGCCACACATCACTTCAATCACACGGACTGCCTTTTTTCATATCCGTAATATTAACCGTCTCCGTCCATCTCTCTCTGTGCAGGATGCCACCATTTTGGTAAATAGTTTGGTCACGTCTCGTCTCGATTACTGTAACTCGCTTCTCTTTGGCCTTCCACAAAACTCACTGCACAAGTTACAGTTAGTACAGAACGCTGCGGCTCGCGCTATTACCAGAACTCCTCTGACCGCTCACATTACTCCGGACATGCAACAACTTCACTGGCTGCCAATAAAATATAGGATTATTTACAAACTCCTTCTGCTTATATTCAAGGCTTTACACAACCTCACCCCCTCTTACATTTCTCAACTCATCCAAATCTCCATACCCTCTCGAGTTCTCCGTTCCTCTGCTTCTGTAAATCTACAGTACATGTTCCTCCCGCTCGACTTACCACCATGAGGAAACGAGCATTCAGCAGATCTGCCCCTTCCTTGTGGAACTCTCTCCCTGCTGACCTGAGAAACACCACATCTCTCCAGCTTTTTAAATCCAGGCTGAAAACACACTTATTTAAAACTGCCTACTCTGTGTAATGATTGCTGTGATTTATGGTTGTTTTATCCTGGTTAATGATTTTATGATGGTTGAATTTGTCATTTTTCTGTCTTGTGTTTTTACTGTGCACCTTATTACTGATGGTTGTTTTATTCTGATTGTTTTATGCTGGTTGTTTAAATTGTGGTTTTATTTGTTGACGTTTTTTACTGTGGATTTTAATTGTACAGTGACCTTGGGTGTTTTGAAAGGTGCCTGAAATAAAATGTATTATTATTATTATTATTATTATTATTATTATTATTATTATTAACTTATCAGTGCCTAAATGATGTAAAACTGAGAATTTCAGAATGATTCTGTGATGTGTGTAGGGTTATATAGGGTAAAGTTGTATATATTGAATATTATTATTATAATTATTCTTAATAATTAATAATAATAGTCAAAACCTCGTAATTAGGGCACCACCCAGCATTTTCTTTGGAAGGTAAGCTGAGACAACCTTGAATATTATCCTATTTGTATTTTATTGTTATTTATCATTTATCAGTCTGAATCTGAAAGTAGTAAGCTCGTTACCCATTTTCGATATGAAAAACACAAAAATTACTGGAAACCCATTTATGATTATATACGGATAAATTTATTTACAGAAACCTCAAAATGAACATGTTATAACAGCAACACAGCAAAGTTAGGAATTTGACTTTGTAATCAGTTCAATTTATTAACAAGATGAATTATTGAGGTTAAATAAATATTAATGACTAATGTTTCAGAGTGAGAAATGGTTTACTAATGAAATTAAGCTAATTTATTGGCCTATGAAGGGAAGTTGAAGATTAAAGGATTTTAAGGAGGATGGATGGACGAAGAGAGTTAGGTTTAGCTTGCTTTACCCAAATTGCATCACATTGCAATAACCACATAGGTTGATTGTCTCACCGAACCACTGAACTTGAATCCCTGAGATACGTTGAGGCTTGGACGGCTTTGTTTCCTCCAGCAGTCACAGTGGTTCTGTTCCAGCTTGAAGAGAAGGCAGTCACAACCTGAACGCTCGATGGGTGACTCAAGTGTGGAAGGGTATCAGAAGCTGAGGGATGCAGATCTCCAGGATTTGGGCAAGCATGGCTCGCTCTCTCTCTCATGGCAGGAGGATGTCTTCATGTAGTTTAGCTTCAGATTAACGCCGTCTAACTTTTGGTTTCTAACGACGGATGAAAGAAAAATAAACTTTAAAACGTCTAAACTTGGTTGAGAAGAATGTAACGTGAAAATAAAAGAAAAGCTTAACGCCGAAAGTTCCTAAGACTTAAAGTCTAAGAGTGTTCTGCTGGATTTCAGAGGCCTCATGTTGGAAAGCCTGGGTATCCTGACTCCCTGGGGTGGGAGCAGGCCAGGCTGGATAGGTCATCAGGTCATCTGAGCAGGAGAAGAGTCGGAGGCCAGAGCAAACAAGAGAGGCTGAAGAAGAGGCGAGGCAAAACGGAGAGAAGAGAAGAGAGAAGCGAGAAGAAGCGAAGAAGAGCTAGCAGTTAGCGCCTTCTGGTTTTAAAGGGGCAGAGGTGGAGTCTGGTTCAGCCAATAGTGTGGTTGACTCCACCTTCATCTGCATAAAGGGGAAGTACTTAGGAATGGCTTAAAGGGGATTAAATTTTGATGAGAGGAATAAAGTTTCTAATCAATAAAATAAACCTTACCACTTTTCTCTCTGAAACGTGAAGAGTTATTCAGAATCACCTTTTAGACTGCGTGCATCATGTTTATTCTAAGCATAGAAACACATTAACTCCCACATCAGATTAATCAGAGAAATCAGTTACTCTTAGCTTAAGAGTACAGATGAATAACATTTCTAGTTTCTTGACTAGATTAGATTTAAAAGAGATAATTTGGTATCATATTGATAAACAATGTGAAAAGTCTTCAAGGAAAATTAACCAAAGAACTTTTACTTAAGTAAATCAAACAGGGAAAAATCAAACTTTATCTTGTAAACACATTTTAAAAGTAAACCTGTGGATATTAACCTTTCTTTATATCAATTTGGATCACATTGAAGTTTTTATTTCATCTAGAATCTGTGAGGGTGAAGGGAGGTTATCAGAGACATTTTTAAGGGCCGGAGAGACAAAAGGAATTCCTCGGTTTTCCCTTGGGTGAGAAAAGGTGGGGTGAGGGGGTAGAGGCTCCAATCCGTCTGTGAGTTATCGAAACTCCCTTTGATCACCATCCTGAAAGTTTGTTATTTGAACAATTATCACCAAGCTGTAAATTAGCATCCGCATTATCTTTACTGTCACAGAAAGATGAAAAGAGGGGTCCTTCCTCAGGACAGGCATTTACGACTGCCTGTAGCTGCCGATCCTCTCACAGTGTGAGCTGCTAGGGGAAAGGTTAAATGTCACACACAAATAATCCATTTCTTGATCTGGACCATATAATTTGGAAATAACGTCGATGTTCATTACATGTGTTTGATGCAGATACATTTATTATTGTCAGGCCTATCTAATAAATAAAGTTATAATTAAAAACCTAACATCATGCTGTAGCAACAAAGCGCATAAGAAAACTTAAAGGCACACTATGTAAGTTTTTCCATGTTTAAACATTTTTTCTTGAACCAGTATGTGGTAAAATGAGGCTTTACAGGATAACTGAAAAGTCACTCAGCCCCATCTGCTGCTTCTGTCCAGAATAACACACTTGCAACTTCAGAGTCTCCAGTTCAAAGCAGTAACGCTTTGCAACAATCCATGTTTTCACCTCAGAACCTGCTCAAGACAGATGAGCACAGACATCATGAGCTAAGAGATCTATTGTATCGCGTTCATCATGGCAGTGCCTCCAAAGAAACAAAGAAAACCCTTTATCTGATGAAGCTAAAAAGAGAAAATAATCTCAGACCAAAGGAGGGGTCAAACTAGTAAACATCATGAAAGCATTGAATGGAGAGAGCTCAGAGACAAAGAAGGACTAAAACTGGATGCAGACCTCGCGATCATACTATTGCGCTTGCTTCTGTGGTCAGTTGGTTTGAAAACACAGGAGAACAGTGATTTAAATCGAACACTAGCGGTGCTAAAAAGAAGCCAAAACTGTCAATTGTGCCCTTAAGGGAAAACACGTCCTTAACATTGTTGTCCAAGCTTTGAGGCTGCTCAATCTTCTGCCTGAGGGAACAAGGGTGAGGCCAATAATTGTCTTTGCTGTGATTGTGCTTCTGCTGGTGTACAGTATCAGTTTTTAAAAAAAAATCTATATTGTTTAGAAAGAAAATCTTTAGAATTAAAAATATTTGATAAATTCATTGATTTTATTCATTTTAGGTTGTTTTTTTTTTTTACCATGAAAATGTAATAAATGTCAAACTACCGGTATGTATTTTTTGTCATTCACTTATTGATATTGTATATATTTCATTTTATTTCGCACATGGCTGTGCGAAATGTTTTTTTTTTTTTTTTTTTGCACACATTTAAACAAAATGATACAAAAAAGAAAGAAAGTACACTTCTTTCAACACAACCATGATTAAAAAGGAGCAGGAAGAAGAAAAATCTTACCTGCCCCTTTCTTTTACATAACAGAAAATATCCTGGATAGACTGTCATTCGATAACCTAACAAACAATCAATATATTAAGTACTAATATTTCATGTCTTCTTATTCTTGCTTGAAACTAAAAATGTGTCTCTGCATTTCCAGATTAAATTCAGAATATACACATGCAAATTCTGATGCAAAACTACCGTGACATTTAGCAAATACAACATCTTGATAAGTGGAGGAACACATCCAGTCAACAGACACACAAACTGTGTACACAGACACTCATTCACCTCAGTGATCATGTGGCCTTGGGTGTCATTACTCTCAGCATCCCAAGATAGCTGTAGGGTAGCTGTAACAATCTGTTTATGTCTCTGGTCTGTGACTTTGTGTGTACATGTGTGTGTATGGCATGTGTGTGTGTTTGGTGTAAGAGAGTGTGAGGGATGGAGGGTGTCTCGAAGACAGTGACTAATGGACGAGGGGGCAAGAGGAGAGTAATGAAAACTGTCAGTCCAGACTGGGTACCACATGACTCTCCTAACACCCTGTCCTGGTTCTGCTCTGATCTGAGCGTTCAAACCCCTAAATTATTCTATTGCAAGCTGAAATAAATGTTTGCTAAAGGAGTTCTTTCTTCTTTGATTGCCTAACAGAAAATTTTTATTTTTAAAATAAAAACCTGCAATAAAAATCTGCCAGTGATGCTCGAAATCTCTAGTTCTCATAAGTTTGATTCATGTTGTACATTTATCCTTGCAAGTTTAATGATGCTTGCTGTTATTTTGTGTGTGAGTATTTGGTGTGATTGTGTTAAATGTTGCATTTTTCTTTTAAAGAATTGTGCTGAACACTGGGCCATTAAAAGCAGAACTTTTCTCTAATAAGATTCTCTATTTGTCAAATTTAACTCTTAAGCAAAACTGACTGAAATGAGGAAAAACATTCAGGTTTAATCTGCAGACGACAGGAGAGTCACACATTTTACAGGTGAATCTAATCCTTGTGCATTGTGCTTGTTTGGCCTTAAGGTGGCAGTGTTGAATCACAATTCAGCTGCTGTTTGCTGAGGTTCTGCACATCTATAATGACCATTATATATTTTAAAAGTTAGGAGTCACATTGCATTGCAGTTGGACAAAGTTAGTTATTCATATTTCTACAATGAAAATAATTGTATCTTAGAGTAATAACATTTTATTTTCTCCATTAAAATAAATCTAAATCATGGAACTATATGAAAATTTCTTTATTGTAAATTATGATTTTTTTAAAAAATACCTATGCAAATGAGATATTGTTTTACTTGTGTGTGTGTGTGTGTGTGTGTGTGTGTGTGTGTGTGTGTGTGTGTGTGTGTGTGTTTGCACACATTTGTTGATGGATGTCTACACAGCATCTCCAAGACAGAGGCAGTGAATTGTGAGGCAACTCAGTCCAGCACACAGCAGGGGGCAAACCAGAGCCTGGATTAAACTGTGGCTCACAGAAAGATTTTACTGTAGGGAAAAATCTATTTCTGTCTATTAAAGCATACTGATGTATGAGTATGTGCGTATTTGGTGAGTGGCAGAGAATAATGTGCTCTCAGAGCCGTCCCACTAAACTCAGCCACTCCGCTTTTCCCCTAAATTACCCAATTCCTTTAACGAGTCACTGATTTCTGATCAAACTTGCATGGCTCTTCTTGATTTACAAATCCCTGGTCAGATTCCTCTGAGGCTCCAACGAGGAAGGTGCCTGTAAGCGTCCCCGTGTCATTTACACATTAAACAGCTCTGCTGCTTCTCAAATCAAATTTTCATAGAACATCACCTTTAGGAAGTCAGAGATTTCTGGCACTGTGTGTTCTGTGTGCCTGTGTGTGTGATAATCTTCCTGCCGAGCATTTTTTTTTTCAAAATTTTCCATGTCACATCTGTGACTCTGTTCGTCGCCAGGAAATGTGAATTTAGTTTTGCATGAGTAAGCTTATATAAGTTGAAGCTGGAGAGTGCATGAGGAAGGATACAAATGCAATGAGGATATTAAAAAAGAGAGAGAGAAAAAAGAAAAACCTTAATTAATTAAAAAGATACAATCTCCCTGCATGTCTTGATGGAATTAATGGGAAAAATTAAAATATCTTCCAAATGTTCAACCTTAGATTTTGCTCATTATAATGAACTGTGGTGGAATTTGTCTTATATATAAATTCAAATCTTTAAAAACCAGCAACTTGAAGCATTTACCAAATAGGTCAGCTTTCTCACATATTACATTTTGCACTAATGTGCTGAAACCATCAGCTCGTGTTTCTGTGGTGCATTCGCTCTGTAATCAAAGATTCCCCGCAATTCAACTTCCAGCACATTGTTTGAGATGTTGAATTTTAAAACCCTTGTTTGGAACAGATGTAATAAATCAAAAAGTTAGAGATGAGCGCTATAGAACAGCACCCTTTCTCCAGCTTTTCCTCTCTTCTTTCTGTCATAGCACCCTTCCTAATCACCCTTCAGCCCTGCAGACCTGCCATACCTATTGCACACCTCTCCAGGCTGCCAGCACTCATGGCTCCTACCTTTTCTTTTTCACTCTTTGATGTATTCTCCAGAAATCAGTGCACCTTGAGTGCAGCAGAGCAGTGTGACAGGCCCATCCACTCTTCCTTCCCTGTCTCCTCTGTGATTAATTCACAAGTCCAAAACAGTAACTTCCTCTGACATTAATTTCCTATGTAACATGACATCTCTGTAGTTGGCAGGACAGGGATGTCCATGGATGCTTGAATGCTGAATTCTTTCCTGTAATAAATCATTAGCCATTCGGGACCTATAGGCCCTAAATGACTTAAACAAATGAACTTGTCTGCTTTAATAAGACCTTCCATTACCTGAATATGTTTTAGAGGCTAAAGAAGAAAGAATGTAATATGCTAAAAGTATTATTTCCCAAGAGGCTGTGAAGTTAATAACGAGGGTTAAAATATTACCCTGTAAGATACTGTACGCGTCTTGGAAAATATTTGCGTCTGTGGCAATAATGCAGATGTTATTTTTTTCTATTTTAATCATGCTTGTATAAAAAGCTGTAAAATTCAAATTGCAGTTTCTGGAAGGTAGAAAGAAATTTGCATATTGGTTTGAAGACATTTGCACTCTAGGCAGGCTAGTTAGAAAACATAGTCACTGATTTTTAATTTAAGTTTGGAAATATTATTTCTGCAATAATTCAGATGAGTTATTATACAATCAGAAAACTTTTCAGAAAACAATATATTTAAGAAAAAAAAAGTTTTTGGTGTTGATCTGCTTTCAAGAGCGCTGACATTGTGCCACATGTGCCACTAACAAATTTGGAAATATTTAAAAGAGCTAAGAATAGTTCAAACTATCATTTAATGATCAATGAAAAGATGATTCCAAACACATTGTAGAAACGTAGGAGCCACCAATTACAATGTTGCTTTTAACCAGTGGATCTACATTCCAATCCTCACCGATGGTCATGAGATTTGGGTAATGACCAGATCGTGGAAACAAGTGGTCAAAATGTATTTCCTTCACAGGGTGGCTGGGTTCAGTCTTAGTATGACGGTGAGGAGCTCTGACATCCAGGAGGGACTCTGAGTAGAACTGCTGCTTCGGAGCCAGCTGAGGTGGTTCAGGTTTCTGGTCAGGATGCTTCCTGGACACCTCTCTGGAGGTGTTTTGGGCATGTCCTGTTGGCAGGAGGCCCCCATGCTGACTCGAGATGACATCTCCAGGCTGGCCTTGTTTTAAGGTGAAAGTGACTGGGAGAGGACAGTCTGGGATTCCCTGCTGGGGATGCTTCCTTGACCAGGTTTCAGATTAGAACTGATACTGGACCAGTTGTATAGCTTCAATCCAGTCAAGATGGAAGCAAGACAAAAAAAAATCCCCTCAAATAAACCTAAATTTAGTTTAAAAAAAGTAAGAAGAATTCTTAGCTTATTTTTGTGTCTAGTTGTAGTGCTCTTTGGATCTTTGAATGGGATTGTTATCAACTAAAGATTAAGGAGAACAATGTGCTCCCTAAAATGAAACACCTTTTAAAAAATTAAAAGCTTCAACATGTTTTGCCTTCCTTTGGGAGTCAAATATATTCAAGTGATGGGACGTTTGAAGCTGAGGCTTCAGTGGATCTGAAGAACCTCTGACTGATGACAACTCTGTTGTTAAATCACTTTCTTGTGCAGAGGATGCTCAGGATTGTCCATCATGTTCTTCATATTATGAAACACCCTCCTTTGTCCAATCAGCTCTGAAGGCTCCTGATCTGTTCTCAGAACTGAGCCAGCAGTTTCAGTTTGATCAACTTTTGAGGATCACTGGCTCTGATGCTGTTACCACAACAGATGACTGCATAACCTGTCATAACAGACTAATAGAACATATGAGACATCTTGCTGAAATTGTTTTAGGATCTTGGCTTCCTCAAGAAGTCCAGTCTGCTCTGTCTCTCTGTGTAAACAGCTTTACTGTATCTCCAGTCCAGTCTGCCGTCCAGATGAACTCAGAGGTATTTTTATTCCTCCACCACCTCCACTTCTTTTCCTATGATGAAAAGATGCAAGTGTTATGACATATTCCTGCTTCTCAAAATCCACAGTCATCTTCTTTGTTTTGTTCACATTCAAGAGGAGATGATTGTTGCAACACCATTCCACAAACTGGTCCACCAGTCCTGTGGACCCAGTCTCTTGTCTTTACTCTCACACACAGGTTTGTCAGGTCATTATGTCCACCTGTGGAATTTCTTACATAATAAATCAGGCTGAATTGTATCAAGTGCACTGGATAAATCAAAGAACATGATCATCACAAAGCTGAGATCAATCAGATCAAATTAGCAATTGAAATAATAGTGATAATAGAAGTGTCAATAGTAGTGATAGTTTTTGTAGTAGTAGGCTCAGTAATAGTAGTTGAAATGGGGCCAGCAAAATGCAAGAAGTCCTCTCCAGCATGCGAGTACTTTGATGTACTCCTAACAAGTATAATCTGTGTGTAAATGCTGAGTTTATTCCTATATTTGTATCTTTAGCAAAGATTCTGTATGTAATTTACTGAGCAAATTTCTAGATGTCAGGTGAAATGTTTGCTGTGTGCCAGCAAGTGTGTGTAATAATATATCATTAATATTTAGGCATCATCAGAGCCTTTTAAGAGATACTCCAAGGTGGGGGGGAGGACGTCAGCAGCAGGTGGTACCATCTCAATCCAGACTGTGAAAAGAGTCCAGTTCCTGAATAAAAATAATTAACCACTGTCATGTTCTGCCCCCTAGTGTCCAGTTCGTGCCTGTGTTCCTCCTCCTGTGTCCTGCACTAATCCCCTCCAGGTGTGTCTCGTCTCCTTGATTAGATCCCTCTCTATATATGCCGTTTAGTTTAGTTCAGTCATTCCCGTCAGTTCCTTGTGTTGTATTCCCAGTCTCGTGTGTCCTGTGTCTCTTGAGTCCAGCCAGCAATAAAGCTGTCATCAACTGCCACACCTGTAGTGAATTGTCCAATTAGGGTGGAGTCTTGATAATTGCAGGATTGTGTAACATTCAGATGAGGGACTGTACTATTAAAATAAGTTGATGGTAATATGATTTGTTTGTTTAAGTGGTCCATGATGTGCAATTGAATTAATGAACTTTTAAGTGATATTCACATAACAATAAAGACACACTATAGCTTAAATTATGTTTATTCACTTGATGGACACTTTTGTCCAAAATGACGTGCACAATTAATCTAACAGGCATGTTGTGATCTGTGGGGGAAACACATGGGGAGAACATGCTAACTCTACACAGAAAAACCACAGCAGGGATTTGAACCTGCAACCTTCTTGCTGCGAGGTGACATTGCTACCAAGTGTGTCACCATGCAGCCATGTTATCAATGTGAAAATAGACTTCCTGTAATCAAGAACCTGATCAAGGCACTATTTTTCTATATGGAGCAGGAATTTTAGATTAACAGTTTTTTTAATTAGGGTGGGGGGGGTGCGGGTAATATAAAGTATTTAATCATCATAAAAATAAATGGAGAGTACTTTCCCTCTGGAGTTTATTTTTAATTAAAATGTCTTAATTAAAATAATACTATTCTTCTAAATGAGGACTCAGGTTTGCGTTTGGCCTTCAGTTTTTCTGTCAATTCTTCAAAGAAGTGCGACCATGTAAACCAAAGTCCCAGTAAAGTGTCTGAGTGTGTGTGCAGTTTTGTTTACTTATCTTGACTTGTGGGTTCATGATTTCAACAATATAATTTAGTATTTTTGGCCACTCCTGGGTGGTTCCCCATTTTCTTTTTCAATTTTTTTTTTTTTTTTTTGCCATTTGAGGATAGCGGCTCTCACTGTGGTTGCTGGAGCCCCACGGCTTCAAAAATGGTTGTATAACATTTCCAGACTGAGAGATCTCAATTACTTTGTTTCCCATTTGTTCTTGAATTTCCTCAAATCATAGCATGATGTCTGGCTACTGGGGATTTTTTGGTCTACTCCACTTTGTCAGGCATGTCCTATTTAAGTGATATATAGATTGAGATCATGTGTGGCAGTAATCAGTCATGGGTGTGGCTGGAGAAATTGAAGTCAGCGCTACAAAGATGTGATACACCACAGTTAATTTATGTTGTAGCAGGGTCTGCAGTCAGTTTTTCACACAGGGACCTGTTTTATTTTCCCCTATTAATATATAGAAACTGCATCTTGGGTTTCCTTGTTATCTTCGTCTACTATTTAAAAATGTTTGAGCTGAAACACTTAAGTTTGACAAACTAGAAAATCATACAGGGGAAAACACTTTTTCATGCCAATATACATTGTGTGTATAAATAAATATGTGAAATGGAAAGTGAAACAAAACAACACTGTGTGAGTTTCAAACAATTAGTGTGTGATTAAAAAAGCAGCAAAGAGCAAGAAAACAAGGTCAGCGGATAAAAGTTATTGATGAAAGACACCAGCTCTCTGCTCTCTTTCACCAGACTCCAATTAAACCACAAGCCAAGGGCTGTGTTTTGCCACAAGCACAGAGATCCAGCCTTATCTAGTCTAATCCCTGAATTACACTCAACATAAAGTTCTGCTGCTCAACCGAGTGATGGAGGAGCCCTGGAAGATGAACCCACAAGCTGTTTTTAACTCTACCACAAAGGCAATGCCAGCTAGCTGAATGTGTATGGAAAAAATGTTTTTTTCTTTGTTTGTTTTTGCTTGTACAACAAAAGTCTGACTACTATGAATTTTACTAAAAAGAATGGGATTGCTTTAAATCAAAAGGTTTCTTGAACACCTAATAATCTGTGAAGGAATGCATTGTGTGCTGCCTTTTGTGATGGAGTATCAAACTAAGGTCATCTTGTCTTGAGAAATAATTGCATTATAGCTGTTTTAGTCAAATTGTGAAAAAAATGTCATGTGCCCAATCCCATATGGTAATGCAAGTTTTTATACTCTTTAGCCTTCGCAGTATGTGGTAATAACCCAGCTACTGTCGTATCCAAATCCTCGTGCTGCATTCATTGTCGGCCGCGTTTGAAGGGTGATTATGTCACAGTGATGTGGAAAAGGCTGCCCAAATTCAAAGACTCCTCCAAATGTGGCCCACAAATTCCCAGTGTATTCTTCCTGGCTCATGCTATCCCAAGAGTCATTGTGGGCCAAATGGGAGATTTTTGTTCTTGTAACAATGGCAGACAAAGTGGGCGATACAGCAGGAGAGGATTATACTTTTAAATGCAAGTATTTTCAAATATAGCAAGGGTAAATGGTGTTCTTAGGTATTTGTCCTTTGCATCTGTTTAGTGTCATCATGGTTGCTAGCTGCAGGACATATGCCAAAGTAAGGGCAACGATAAATCCTAAGGCTAGACCATCCAATTTCACAACTGCTCACTTCTGGGTTTCGCTGTTGATGAAGGACCCAGCCTACTTTGACCAAGTAGGCTGGGTCCTTTGAAGGATGCAGACCCTGAATTTGGACACTACCCGTTTGAACACTAAGCTGTAGCTCAGTATCTGTAAAATTATGTTATAACCATTTTAGTTAACATTAATTAGCTGTGATGGCCTTCTTGTTTCAGGCTGACTGCAAAAGGCGATTAGTTTTGAATTACTTTCTGAAATTTTCAAGAAAATCCAGTCTGTGGTTCAAGAGATATATTTTAATAATTTTACTTTACTATGGACAAGTATACATTAACACAAAGACAAAAGAAATAGGGGAAAAGACTTGTATGTGATTGGTGCCATAGATAATTTGTCTTGTTACAGTTCTATACATCTCCAGACTCTTTAGTGTCATTTAACGGCAGCGTTAAAAAGGATTATTAGACATTACGATGTCACTGCTGATAATTTGTTCATTGCCACAAATGTGAGACTCATTAAGCCCATCCTCCACCACTTCTCTAGATACAGATCCTGTTGATAACGCCCCAGGCCCTGATAGCTATCAGATTTAATTAAACTGATAATTATAATAGCACAAATCCTTTTTGGACTTTAATTATTAGGCAGAAACATTAGAAGCACTTCCTGGTTCATTTACACGTAAATTGCATTCAAAGTAGTTTTGCAGTAAATGTAACATTTTATATACAGTGCAATGCATGTCCAAATGCTTCGAGAATGGAGAGAACAATTTACTAAAGAAAGCAAATTGAAACTGTTCTAAAACTCCAAGTAGGGGTAACTGGTAATTGTTGAGAAGCCAACATTGGCTTACTAGATTAGCCAATTTTTTTCTCTCCACATTATGTGCTTCTTCCAAAACTAGAGACACTGGGATTGACTCTGGATTCCTGAGCAGAATGAAGAATTTAAAGAATCTCAGCTTTAAAGACTCCACTCTGAGTTTTGAGAAGTCTCTTCTTTTATTAATTATTTGCCTTCTTTTTGTTTTTGTCAAGTCAAATAGTGATGAATTAGTTGCATACAAACATTCTAAACAAGAAAACATCAGTTGAAGTGTAAAAATGAGTTTTTCAGAAACAAGGTAATCAAAATAGACTATAATGATGAGACATTTATAGGGTCAGAAAAGGCAACTAGACTTTTTTGTTACTTCATCAAATACCGTTTTACTCCTCAGGTGGAGAGCTTTCTCATGATATAATATGATGCAGCTATGATAGGAGCTAAAGCAGTCGAAAGAAGCATTCTCTCTGATATCAGGAGGAGAAAAACTTTGAGAAGTCGTCAAACTCTTCCAAGGACTATTTAAAATATTTGCATAATCTTTTTTGTGTTGTTGGTTTTGCTTTGATGTTTTTTCTTCTGTGTTCTTTGTAGTATTTATATGGTTCCCAATAAAGATTGTTTCAAAAACCTTAAAATTGAAACCTTACCATTCTCACCCATTTTTATTTTCTCTTTTGAGAAAGATCTCTTATTTTACTCCATCCTCAAACCATCAATCTTTTCAATCCAAAATGTGAACATTCCTGTCATCAGACAAGTGTCCATTATCCTTAAGATGTGATTGGACCACTGATCTGAAGAGTGAAGGGATCAAACATGTCGAGATATTAAAAACGAAAGCATCCGAACACATTTAGATTATGTGTAGTCAAAACAAGATTTATGTTCCTGCAAATTTTTATACCAAACCAGCCATCACATCACCCACTGTGAGGCAATAATTTTCACATCAATCTGACTAAGAAACATCATAATTTTATGTGAAGTGCACATTTGGGGCTATAGTTACACCCCATTAATGTCTCTGTTAAAGCTTCAAGAGAACAAAACTCTCACACTAAGTTTCAGGATGGTCTTTGAATAAAGTCAAGCTCTTCATGTTCATTATTAGACAATTTAAAGCAATCACAATAATATTTATTGGTCAACAACAACAATAACATTATTAATAATTGTTCTTACAAGAATGCTGTTCCAAGCTTAAAGGCCAACAGTTTCTGGCAAGAAAACAAAGAGAGCCTGAGCTCTCGAGTGGGCTCGCTTTGCTAAGATGAATTAGTGTTGGCCTGTGCACCACACTGTAACCAATCAGCTGAGTATTACCTCATTCCATTTGAAGTTCAGAAATTGGATTTGTATCTCCAACATGCTTGTTAGCTTTGCCAAAATGTCAATGAATCTGCCCAACTGTTTTTTTTTTATAATCAATGTCAAAGTGCCATGGTTGCATGAAGACAGTGTGTATAAAGAGTTTCCTGCGAGTTCACTGCAGCATTCATTTACTGCTTGGGCCACTTCTGGACCTTTATTTAAAGTACACTAACCAGAAAACTAAGACCTAACTTCTACAACATGACAAATCTCTGCAACATCAACTACTGCAAGCACAAAACTTTCTGACTGAATGGGAAGAAAGTGAATGTTTGAGTGAGGGATAGATTTAAACAGACCAGCAGGGAGCCTGAATAAAGTTATTTTAGCTGAAATGAAAAAGTGGAGCAAGAAGTGTATAACATTGTTTGACAGTCTTGTCAACATTGGTCAGAACTGTTAAATGGTATCTAAATAAGAACTTGTTAGTTTGTAGATCCCAGCCTTGGAAGGACAGTATTTATGCAGGCATTCACAATATTTTTAAAATGTGGGTGTTACATTCACAACTGGTGCCATTCTAGGCTAATTTTCTACTAATCGCCTTCAGAGCAGAGCATCAGCAAACACAGTGACACAGAGTTAGCTTCAAAAATTAATCCAGGGTGCAAAAATACAGGGATAATACAAAGATTGGTTGACTTTGACAATAAATCTTTTTCTTTTTTTTTGCATTGCCACTGCAGCTTAGTTACTTTTGACAGGTTTACCATGATGTATGCATGCTGGAATTTGCATTTCTTGGTGTTTTAGAGCAACTACAAAGAGTCAAAAATTGTAAGAAATAAGCTGTGGTTGAATATAAATTAAAGGAAACTGAAAATAAAAAGATAGTTTTACGGTTTACCCTGCCCATGTCTGAAGCTTCCTGATCACATGGTTTTAAGTAGGGATGTCACAATCAGGTTGTTTTTGCAATCGAGTCCGAGTCATTTGATTTTGAGCATCTACCGATACCAGGTCCTGATCGGAAACTCTATAATTAGGGGTCCACATAATGTTTTCAACGAGGTTCTCAAGGGGGAACTTGGCATTGATGCTCAGTATGCAGACCCATATCAGTATGCATAAGCGGGAGTGGGGTGGGGTGCAGCGCACATGCATTACTCCAGGCATCAGTGTCGCAGCAGTCTGACACACCCACTCCCCCTGGAAGAATGCAGTTTCTTGACCACAGAGCTGGTTGTTGCTGTCGTTTGAGGACCTTACAGTTCTGTGTCTAGAGTCTGCAGCTTCCCCAGAGAGCGTTACTTCGTCACTCCCTGCAGTTGGAAGTGAAGCTTGTCAGCTTGCGGGATGCACAGTTGGTGCCGTGAGGCCAAAGGGGTCCACACATCCGGTGCACTTGCAGACTGACGGTCCAGTTACGTGCAACCCTGTCTATAATACATAAAATAGGAATAAAGAAGAGCGAAAAAATAGATCCACTTTCCGCTTCAAGTTGCTTCTGTGTTCTACTTGTCCGGCCTTTAACCAATAACGTCTCTGCAACAGAGTGATGTCAGACTGCATGCGTTGCTTTTAATGTGTGGAGTCAAGAAGTCTAACTCTGTGCCATTGCGTAACTATAGATGTGTTACAAAATAATGAGAATATATATATATATATATATATATATATATATATATATATATATATATATATATATATATATATATATATATATATATATATATATATATATATATTGTACGGTTTTTTACTAAACTAACTACCATTAAAATAGTAAACTCCCACCGCAAGGGCGCGTTTGACTGATGATACCGTGTCGTACTCAGGCTCGAACAACTGCTTATAGCTTTTAATAGTTTTATTAGCTACTAAGCTAACACCTGTACAGTGATTACAGGAGTCAGAAGCCAGAAGCCAGGTAATCAACTGAAAAATACAAAGCAAACAACCAAAATACATTAATAAACCAAACTTAAGGATAGCTGTACAATCTGTATACTCATATAAACACAGTTATTGTTACAAGCACACAAACTCACCAGCTCGACCTCACCAGTCAAAACGATAACCACAAAAAGAAGATCCAGCAGGTGGCGCATATAAGCAGGTGCTGCCACATAACACCCCAAATGCAGATACCGCTCCGCCCCAAATAAAGTGGTGATTTAAATTAAACACTGGGCTTAACTGGTAATAAACAACAAGTAAATAAATGTACATAATAAATAATGGGAGAAAACCACACACCTCCCACTTGGGCTACGTGTCATCGACTGCGTAGGCCACAATAACCAGTAGCAACTAACATACAGAATAAGAAACAACGAACATCTGTACATTAAACAGGTTAGTCTGAGTCTCAATATTAAAATCCCACATTCCATGAGTACCTCTTAGGGACTCAGGACAAACCAAGTCTCTCTTGCTCCTCCACTGGTTGTAATACCACCAGTCTCCTCACGTCCCTGCGAAGAATGGCAGAATGACACGGCTCTTCGTTCTTCAAAGCCTGGGACAAGTTGATGGGACGACCATAACAAGTCCTCACTTTAACGTCCCGGACGATACCCTGGTCATCCGGATCCGCAGCCTCCACGCGACCTAGTTTGAACCAGCCTCTGAGTGCGTTCTGGTCCGCCACCCAGACCAGATCCCCAACAGCAACGTTCCTGGCTGGGGCGTGCCACTTCTGCCGAACAAACAGGTGCGGTCCAGCCAACTGGCTCCAGCGTCTCCAAAACTTGTCTACCTCCACCTGGACTGCGCGTAGACGACTGAATGGGTAGGCTGGGAACTCAAAACCCAGGTTGTCACCTCTGGGCCCTGCCCGACCCAACAACAATGAGTTGGGCGTCAGCACATCCACAGTCTCCTCTTGAACCTGAGCCCTGGCCCCGATAGGCCTCTCATTGGTGAGGTTGGCAGCCAAATAGAGAAGAGTTTGGAACTCCAACGTAGTCAGGTTTCCTCCTTCACCTACGTTGCCCAATGCTCTCTTTAACACACAAACAGCTGCCTCTGCTGCTCCATTTCGATGTGGTGAGTCTGCAGGACTGAACTCCCACATCCACTCAGACCCAACCACAGCCGCCTTTCTTTGGATTTCCTTTTTGTCAACACCCGCAAGGAAACTGTAAAGCTCATACAGCGCAGGCTTGGCTCCCACAAAATTAGTCCCCTGGTCAGACCAGAGTCTCCGGGGATGACCCCTTAGCGCGGTAAAACGCTGGTACGCCTTGAGGAAACCCTCTGTTGACAGGTCTTCAACTACATCTGCATGGACTGCTCTTGAAGCCATGCAACTAAATACTATACCCCAGACCTTCTTTTTCACTCTCCGCCTTACAGAGTCCCTGATGATATACGGACCAAACAAATCCAATGTAGTGTACTCGAAAGGGGCTGCCGGCGTAGTGCGTACAAGAGGAAGATTGCTCATCACTTGAGTGCATAGTTTAGCTCTGTTTTTCCTGCAAGTCATACAGGAGTCAATTACCTTTCGTATGACTCTAGGACCCTGTATGACCCATCCCCTTTTCCTCATCCGAAGGAGGGTGCCAGCAACACCTTCGTGGTTAACACGATGGGCATCCTCAGCTAAGAGCAAGCTTAAAGGACACTTGTAGGGGATTAGTGG